>JAKTPK010000221.1:0-27895 GCA_030557565.1 Tetrapisispora arboricola
AAACCAGCCTTTTGACCAGCAACAGCACCTCTAGAAATGGTAGAAGCCTTACCAATATGTTGATGGTTACCACCACCGTGAGGGTGATCAACTGGGTTCATGGCAACACCTCTAGTCTTTGGCCATGAGTTTCTCTTGACCTTGTATTTGTGGAAAGCACGACCAGCCTTTAATAATGGTTTGTCAACTCTACCACCACCAGCGATAACACCAATGACACCTCTAGCATCAGAAGAAATGATCTTCTTGGCACCAGATGGTAATCTAACTCTGGTTTTGTTTTCATCAGCGTTGTGACCAATGACGATAACGTAGTTACCGGAGGCTCTAGCAATAGCACCTCTGTCACCTGGTCTTTCTTCAACGTTGGAGATGATAGTACCTTCTGGGACAGCACCTAATGGTAAAACGTTACCGACGTTTAAGGAAGCCTTCTTACCGGCGTAAATGAATTGACCAGTGTGGACACCTTCGTTAGCAATGAAAATTTCTTCTCTTAACTTGAACTTGTATGGGTCACGGAAGACAACCTTAGCTAATGGAGCACCTCTACCAGCATCGTGGATGATTTGCTTAACAACACCACGGATGTAACCATGACGTTCAGCATAATCTAGAGATCTTAACTTGGCAGCACCTTGTCTTAATCTGGTGTGAGAGGTGAAGATAGAACCAGCACCCTTTCTTTGATTACGAATAACTCTACCTGTATAAAAAATATTAACAAACAGTTCATGTGGTTTATTGATGTGGGAATATCAATAACAAAACATTGAATTTTTAAATAAAAAATTTGTTAGTAAAAGTTCGAATTTTTCGAATAATTGCAAATTGCCTCTTCAATTATATTTCAACGTAAATTAAAATTAGTTAATACCAATCAATTAGATTTGCAAAATTTATTTGAGAAACTGCTTGACAAGAATCATGAATTCCTTATCAACTATGTAAACGTCTGTTCCACATTTGTTCATCTGATCATTTGTGTGATGTTTGTTTTATTAGTTTTATTGTTTTTTGGATATACCACCATAAATCATTTTATAAAAATATAATAATTTCTTCAGTAAAATTTCTCTCAAAATAACATAAGGATTCAACGTTTCCTGAAAAAACCATAAGCCTGACATATACTTTCATTTTAGAAGCTCTTATGCAATAAGTTAGGAATAATCAAACGCAAATACTGGTTCATGGTTGTTCTATGTTTTTATTTACTCTCATGAAATGTAATTAGATGATAAAAATTTTTTGCTTTAGTACATACCCATTGTGACTTGATTTTACGTTCTCTTTTATTAGGAAGAAGTAATTAAAGGTACAATTGATATAAAATAAATACTTGTGAATTATATAAAAATAGTGAACTCATAAGAATGCTCTTCAAATATATTAATCAAGAATGGTTGATATCATTACATTAGAAACCATTCAATATAGATGACAAAAAAAATTGTGTGAAAAATTCTAAGTTTTCATTATGGCTGTTAGAGATGAAATTTCATGGCACCGAGCATGAAAAATTCGAAAAAAATTGAGAAACTTGAAAAATCCATAAAACTTCAAGAAACAGTATGTAAAAAAAAAGAAAAAGAAAACAGTGAACCACGAAATACGGAAATACATACAGGCCATTAACATTGTTGCTACATCTCTTTTTAAGTGCAACGTTGTCTAAATTTCTTCACGTAGACGGTAACGTACATGGAGCAAAAAGCTAGTCAGACATGTTGCGCCTAATCTTCAAGCTAAATGACTTCAGTGTAAGACAAAAGGGTGTGTGATTGAATGTTGAGATGTCTGCTGTTGTGCACTCGCTCAACAGAAAGTATACTGAAAAACAAGAAGTATCGAAGCACAATCAGCTTCACTCTCAAAGTGAAAGATATGACCATAATTTCCTGTAGCATAAGGGTGAATCTGCAGGTGAAAAAAGACATGTTGAATCAATTGACTTTGCTACTCATGTTTTGCATGCTACTCATTGCCATTGCACTGAATACCTACCTATATAATAAATATGTAATTTCTAGATCTTGCAGGCCCAACATAACATTTGATCATGTGACCTGTTTTCTACTTTTCTGTTGTCTTCGAAGTTAAAGAACGGAAGCAAACTGTCATTAAACGAAAAGATGACACTGTGAAATGTAGAAACTGATTTATGTGTTTTTGTCGTTGAAATGTTGAACTGTCTGCTTCTGTGAGGTGACTGATTCGAGATCTGAAATACCAAGGGTTTATTTGCTTGAGTTTGAAAGATCTATGGTCAATTGTGATGAGTCTTGTTTCATATCGTTTCTCGAAAAATGGGAAGCAGTCACAAAAAATCCGAAAAAGTTTTTTTCTCACAAATATTTTTGTTGGCAGAAAACATGTCAAATTTGTGGTTTGTGTGTGATGTATGGGTGTTGTAGTTTAAGCAGTCACGCAAAGTGGGAATATTCCTAGTGTCTGATACGTAATGACTCTGTGATATATATGTAATAAAGATAAAAGAAGGTATGTATTCAATACTATTGTTCAAATATATTGAGTTTCATACACAACATTGTATTTAATATTGTATTTGACCAATGCATTCCAAGTTATGTAGTGCCTTCTGCTGAATAACATATATCAACTGCGTTTCTGATGATAATTTGTTCATCTCACTCGGATATTAGGTACGGGCAAATTTCAAATCAATTTTAAGAGCATTCTGCTGAAACCACCTAAGTCAAGTTTGAATCATATAAGTATATATATATATATATATAAATCTGTGTGTGTGTGTGTGTGCAGTTTTACAAATATATACGTGTGTATTTGTATCTGTATGTGTGGAGTGTACGTGTGTTAATGCATCCGTGTAACAATCTTCCAATTGACAGGATATTTAAAAACAAGCAGTAGGTTCCTCTTCGCATTCAAAAATAACAATCACAAATCTGAAGAGTAAAATAATTTTTCTATTCCATCGATAATTATATCAAAGTTGTGAAATTAAACTAATTGAATAGTAACAACACTACCAACTTCTAAAATATTTGCTATCAGCAACTGTCTTTGATCTGATTCTGTGGATACTGTCTTCACTTTCCTGTAGGATATATTTGCCTGAATTAATGTCTAGAAGATTGACTAAATTTCGTTCGATTGCACCAATCGATAACTTAACAACAAAAAAAACAACAAGATCATCGAACATATCCAATTCGTCAAGCTCAAAAAACAAAAATTTACATGCAACTCATAATTCAGCAAAAAGGTATGAAGAATTTAGGAACAGTACAAAGAAAAACGTTTTATCAACAAGAGATTTCATACCTGATATAACAGATAATCAATTAGGAGGTAAGGATAACCTTCCTCCGAATGATGCTAACCAAATTATGAAAACAAAAGATCAGAGGCAAAAAATTGAAGTTTCTGGTAGCATTGAATTAATCAGAGATCAATCTAATCAAATTATATCGGATTTATTTACAAAATCATGCATTATGTCTTTTATTTTTGATAACGAGGGTCCAAGATTTGATTTTAAATACAAACAAATGGATATAGAAGGTTTACAAATTAATTTTCAAAATGATTGTGAAGAAATTTGCACAGAAGATACAAATCTGAACATTGGCTTTCGTTTTCAGCACCCTAGACAAGTAAAATTAACTAAAAATGAATCAATTACGGTTAAAGGTTTAATTTTCATTACAAATATTAACTACAAACAAAAGATGATAAAAATTAGAAAAACTTTAGCATTGTGCCCATCCAACTTTAAGCCAAAAAGATTAAGTATGTATAACAATAAAGTAGACTTAAAGTTCAAATTGATTTCAAACGATATATCCAAAAATTTGGAATCTAAGTCGAGCTTTTTAAATAAAGGCTTCAAATCTCTAGAAAGGAACAATAGTTCTCGTAAAAGGTCAATAGAAGGTTTGATAAATTCAGCGACTAAAATTAAAATACTGAAAGCAGATCCAGATTCAGATGCAACAAATAGTGACAAAAAGAAAACAAATGAAACTATTAAATCTTCTTTTGGTAAGTTAAATCAGGGAACAGGTCAGGAAATAGTAAGCCGATCATTGAGAAATCCATCCATATACAATAAAACAGAGAAGGATGATTCTATTGAAAATGAAAAACCTGTAAATTTTCAACCAAGTTTGAATTATAAGTTTAAAGACAAGGTCTCCTATACAATTACCAATCAAGATTTTAAATCACTATATAACAACGATTGGGTAAATGACACAATTATAGATTTTTTTATCAAATACTTTATTGAATCGAATCTATCGGGCACTGACTTGAAGGGCAAGATTCATGTTATGTCTTCATTTTTTTATACCAAACTCGTTAGTAATCAATCAGAAGATGTTTATCAGAATGTCAAAAAATGGGTTGAAAATGCTGATCTTTTCTCGAAAGAATATACGATAATACCGATAAATTCTAATTATCACTGGTTTGTTTGCATAATTGCCAATTTGCATGAGTATTTGAATTATTATACAAACAAATCAAATTCAGATATCAGGCAAAATGTGAATGAACCTCCAAAAATTTACATTTGGACTTTAGATTCTTTAAAACAAGCTCATAATAAGGATATTGAGTTCATAAAGCAGTTTCTTATTTCTTATGCAGCTGATAAATACTCACTTATAATTGATAAAGAAATTATAAAGAAAAAAACCTGTCTAGTACCACGTCAGCCTAATATGAATGACTGTGGAGTCCATGTTATCGATAATGTAGAAGCATTTTCTAAGAAACCACAAGAAACTAAAGAGTTTTGGAATCGAGTCAAGATAGAAAATCCCTTCAATCTGAAGCAAGTAAATACATTTTTTAACAAAAATGAGCGCAGATACTCTAGAAAGAAACTTAGAGATATTCTGATTGCTTTGAGAGATGAACAATTGAAAAATATGCCAGAGAACTCATCTCCTGAAAATTATAGTTATGACAATGGAGACGAAGAAATTGAAATTATTGAAAAAGTCATCTAAACTTTATCAATGAAAGTTGAATCTTGTTCAACTTTGGATCCTCTTTCACGGACTTTATTTGATTTTACATTTCTACTAAAACAAAAAATTTAGCATCGAATACATATGAAATGTATGTATCTCAATTAATGACATTTTTAGCATTTTATAACAAAAACCCAATATATTAAGACTAGCCTTAACCAATAAAACTTTAGAAATTAAATAATATCATTTGCAATGCAAAAAAATTATTGCATAGATATAATCAAATCCTTGGAAACATAAATACATAGTATACAAAATTAACAACTGTTTTTATAAATATATAAACGTTTGACAATTGTATGATTTTGAGCATTTTACTGTTGATCAAAATTTTTCAATAATCTTCCTCTTGCATATATTTCGTCTTTAACATTCTGAACTGCAGTTCCAAACCAACGACGTGCGTAATATGAAACTTTCCAAATAATGAAAACTGAAATTATGAGCACAGGTGTGATAAATGTCAGATGGTGTAAAAGTCTCCATTCAACTGGTATTGTTGGTGAAAGCCTCAAATTCCATAGAAAATGAAAAGTAGCAGAATAAGAAGAATAGTAGTCACGATTAGAAAAGTACTCTAATGCAGTAAAAATTAACCATGAGATTATTATTGGAATTGTGCAATAAATTGTCAAATCATGATTCGCCTTTAACTTGGATATTATAGTGCTAAACATTGTCCTAAATGGTAAATCTTTAACAGAAAAGAATAATTTAAACGCTGTTCCTCCCACAATGAATGAATGGATCCTTGATGCATAAATTAAGAACCTATCATTTTCAATTAAATAATCCTGAGGGAAAGGTGTGAGATTTGTGAATTTGGAAATAAAAGGGTATATGAATGGTGTCTTGGTAACTACAATATAATTATAGCCATTGACCACCAGTTGTAAATAGTTAAATTCAAATGTTTTATATAACATGAGAACAGATACCAGGACCAAAAGGCAGGAAACAAGATATTTGATTATGAATGATTCCAAAACAACGTTAATTGTTTCGCTAAAGTCAAATAGATTAAATTCGATATCATGATTGTCTCTTTGGTCTACCTCAACCTCTCCATCGTTATTTAAGTTATTTTCAACAGGAACAATATGTTCTTTCAATTTGTTTTTGTAAACATCATACAAATAAACCTTATCAATGATAATAGAAAGAATTATAGCACCAATTGGTACATATAATAGATTCATATAAGAATAGTCCCAATTTAAATAGTTTTTTAAAATTCGAGAACCGAGATTCTTATTCAAAAACCCTGAAGCAACAAATGGTAGTAATATAATTCTTATAATGAATTCGACAGTAAATTCACTCAAGACGCTTGATAGTATCAACAAAAGAGATGCAAATATCCACAGCATGACAATTAATATGATATATCTAGCCGTAAAATTTGGGGGGACATAAACGACTGAATATTCGTCAAATTCGGTTGACTGTTCATCAAGGTAACCAAATTCACCAGCATTTTTCTTGTTTCTTTCCATTATACTGTTCAAATCTAAAGGAATAATCAATTTGTCATTCTTAGTTACTGGCACAAATAAAGTTTGAACATAATTTCTTGAAATGATATCGGAAGATGGAACACGGATCAGTGATCCATCAGGAACAAAATATGCGTGAATCGAAGCATTTTGTGAAAATAAAGATTGGGCTTGTGATAACGTTTTTGGATTACTGAATAAATCTGGGTTTGACCACTTAGCTTTTCTAGGCATGAAAATTTTATAAAACATATTTCTATAAATAATGTAACCTCTTTCAGTTGGTGCTTCCTTTCCAAGAATAAAAGAAGTTAACCTTAATTTTGAAGAGCTTATTTCAAAAACTTTCTCCCAGTATTTTCTAACATAATGTTTAACGGCGATCTTTGATTCAACAATTTTTTTTGCAATTATTGAGACTGTCAAAATTAGCATAATCTCAGCCAGATGATCTGTTATATCTGATCTACCACTTATCAAATGTGATTTCAGCAGAATTGGGAATAAAAATCTCTCATGAAAACCAAACCCAATAATTATAAATAACGCATAAATAAAGATGGACAAAGATAGCCTAGACATCTGGACACTCATTGGATGTATTAAGGAATCATGTAGCATTTTAATATTTGGATCATCAGGAGATCTGATGAAAAACAGCACACCGGGTCTTATGATATGATGGCGTATCATACCTATGTACTTGGCAAACCAGTACATATACAAAGTGCCCGCGCACCAATAAATGCATAAAACTAAAACTGGCCAATATTGAAAGACCTTTGGTACTGCAACCCATTTGTATTGTTCCCCAAACAAAGGGCAAAGTAACGAAATATCTAGCATTAGCCCAGCCGATATAGGAAAACCAACTATCTCAATAAAGAATAGTGTGAATAATTTGAAGGTGCATTTAATTGCAAAAAAAACCTGAAATAATAAACGTCTAGTTGAATTTTTCATTCCATTGCTGCGACTATACCCTTTCGACAAAATATTAGGAAGAGAACATGAGATACAAATTGCAGTCAGATAAGTTGTGACTGCCGGAATAGCTCTTACAATTACGGAATGTGGCATAGTATTATTTTTATAGCCAAAGTAATATTTGAAATAAACGTTAATCAAATACTTAATTGTCCAATCATTGAAAGATTTATAAGAAGAAAAAGCGTCCAATAAAAAGTGATGAAGGGTTGGTATCTTGCAAATTATTAATAGATTAGACAATGTGTGAACCAGTATCTGTCCAATCTTAATGTAAATTTTCAATAACAGTACACCCACAATTGAAGGTACAAAATATGAAAGACCCAAATAGGCAAACAGGGTAATGAAACCAATTATAAAATAAACCAAAATGTTATAGAAATTGAACTTGATATTAATTAGAAATGGTGGGTTTTGGTTATCTTCATCGTTCAAATCAATTACAACGGGATCCTCTGGTGCAGCAGGTTGATTCATTACAGGTTGTGCAAATGCAGCTGGTCGTGGATTACGGAAATCTTCTTCTTCTAGGTCCTCATCTTCCAGATCAATATCCTCTTCATCATCGTTACCTTCTATATTGTTTAATTCATGTTGATTAACATCAAAGTTACGTCTATTATTCAAATGATTATCTAATATGTCATTAAATCTATTTTGAGCATGACGATTGATCAATCGTTCATGTACTGGTTCTTCATAACCCATAAACTGGTCAAAATCATCATTAATTTCTTCTACTTCTTCGTGATCAACAGCCATATCTCTTTCGTTATCTATAAGCTCATCTTCTGGTGGGTTTTGATAAGCATTAATCTGATCGATGTCATTATTCATTCTATTTTCTTCATCAATTTCAGCTTGTGCTGCTTCATTTCCTAATCTGATTCTCTCTTGTTCTCCTTCAGAAGGAGGTTCTTCCTCCTCTGAATTTGCTTCTCTCTCATTCCTTAGCCTCATTAATTTTAAAGCATGTTCAATTGTTTCATCATCCATCATTGGAAATCTTTCTTTCAATTGCTTTTTGAATAACTCATCTTTTGTAAATTGAGGACCAATTTTATGAAAGACCATTTTACTGAAAACATTTTCTCTAACAATCATATCATATTGAAAATATAATGCAATGTGGATTATTACCACTAATAAAATCTGAGTTGCAGAAAATTTAAGATTGTTTAAAATCAAAAAGAAATAATCATTGAATGTATATAATGAAAGTTTGCTTGCCTTTTCACTTTGCTCCATGAAACCGAATAATAAAGAATTGAAAAATTGATCTTCATATGGCAATTTTCTATCTAGAACCATCGTCATAATTTTACCAAAAATATTCCAACATAATGGTAATCCGATAATCAGTAAAGAAACACTAAAGGCCATCAAAACTGCCACTTTAGCTCGATGGACAATCGAAATTATACTTCTTTTAAATAATAGTAACAATGGAATTTTAGCAGGCATGTTATCTGCGTAAATGGTTTTAAATTGCATGGGATAATGGCAAATGTCACAATTTATTGTGGCACCTGGCTTATTTATATTTACATGCTTTGAATTAATCCATTCCATCAAACAAGATTCATGTATATATTTGATAGAACCTTTACATTTGCATGGGTGAAATAATGGATTCTCTATGGAGCCTTCGTCTTTACAAATACGACATGTTGCTTCATTTGGTATATCTTTAATATCATTATGTTTGAAGCTCCTTGTCTCACTTAAACCATCGGTATCTTCAGACGTTGTGATTTCATTCATTTTTGTCTTCAATTAGGTTGACTCTTGTGTAATTAAACGTGTCTTAACGAACTCTTTAATTATTATTAAATACGAAATAATTCTATAAGGGTATTAAATTTGGATACAACAGAGTTGCTAGAATTTATGAAACACGAGAAAATATTAGATATCTCAAATATGTGGAAGTTTGATCTCCGATTTGGTGATAATTCAATATTTTTCAAAAAATAAAGCTTATAATTGCGTAAAAAACTGTATTTACAATTAACTTATTTTTCCTGTTTTTGTTTATTGTTTTGATTCTTCGTAGCCTATATTGAAATGCTTAAATTTAATACATATAGAATGAACCAAAAAAAACACAAACACAAACTAAAAGCGTATAAGTTTCAAACTAATCGTTTGTAAATTACAATGATATGTCTTTGACTGATTTTCTGCCGAAAAAAAAATAAATGCTATCAAATACAAAATTAATAGAGATACTTCTTACTCGTCTTTAATCTTTATCGTATCCAAAACTTGTATTCATTTAAATAAAAATTATTAACTATGTTATAAATGGAACACTTTGGAATCATTTCCTTTATTAATGAATATATTTTTTGTAAATTCTTTCATCGCAATTTTTGTTTTCCGCTTTGCATTAAAAAAAATCGAATTTTTCTCGATGAGTTCCAACAATTTCGGTAAGGTTCAAATTTTTGAAAACACAAAAACACTCAAAAGTGAAAGCAATGGAAAACAGAATCAGGAATAAAAATTTGATCTGTCTCTTATTAAACAAAAAAAAGATGAGGTTCGAACAATTGTTTCAATGAATCTAGAACAAGATGTGACCAGCAGATGACTAGGGGTAGTAATAGTTTTGAAGACTAAAAAATATCAGAAATGTCTTGAGAATTGTTTGATGTCTACATAAAAATTCATGACGGACCATAAAACAGCAAAATTCAGTTTCAGTAGTTTCTTGGGGCAATTTTCAAATAATAATTAAAGACTTATAACTTTATAACGTGAGGAAATTTTGGAGTTGAAATATCCTCTGAATACATGTGTATAGAGTTGTATTCAACATGCCTTTCCCAAATTAATGGCGTATTATTAATTGTCGTTTTTCTGTCTTTTTCTTGTTCTGCGAAAAAAACATAAGTTATAAATCAATTGAAGAATCTTTACGTTTTCATGAAAAGTTTGTACATTCACATTAATAGTATCAACAATACTTTATTCATACCTTTACATAAGATTATTCAACAAGTTCAAAGTTCTAAAGTAAGCTAACAAAAAAATTAGCCCTGTAGGGGGATCGAACCCCTAACCTTGTGATTAAGAGTCACACGCGCTACCGATTGCGCCAACAAGGCTTTGATTTATAAAATTTTTGGTTTTTGGAATTGTATAATAAATCTACCTTTTCAATATTTAATGTAGTCAGAACAACATATTACTACAAGTAGGACATTCATATTATCAATGGATGGTTATTCAATCAAATTATACAAGAACTCTTATATTAGACAGATACTTCATTCAATTGTTCCCGATGGAGCGAGAAAAATAAAAAGATCTCCATTATATATGTAATCTCTTTCATGATGACACCAATTCAAACGATCTTAATGTGAGTTATTTCTTTGCTTTAGGTAAGTTCTAGAAAAAGAAGATACCTAATTTTTATAAATTCATTTAATGATTTTATTTAGTACTGTCTTTTCCAAACCTTTCTATTTTTCAAAAATATGAAACAAAACATAAAATCCGTTAAGGTAAAATTAAACACTTCTTAGATAATTGAAAACAGCAGAACTGTTTCCATCGAATCCAAATGGCACATTAAATACCAATTCTAAAGTATTCACAAACAAGTACATTTTTGATGATGAGTTTAAATTACCCATATAATAACAAATTTTTCTTCTTAATTGTTAGCAAGGAAACGGTATTTGGCTAAAGAGACCAAGCCATGGCAATCCAAGATTTCATAACGTGAATTATCTGATATCTTTAATATGAGTCGGATATATACTTACAACCATATACCACTTTCCCTACTTTGAATATTTTTTGTAATTAGTGGTAAAAAGTTTAAAAACCTTGTAACTCAAAAGCGCTTGACTCTCTTAATGCAATAAAATTGATCGATATTCAGAAATAACAAAAAATTTGAAAAGATAATAATTTTGAAGGTATATTTTAAGGTAAGATATTATGGTAGTTTCAACCAAGCATATTAATTTATATGAAGTCAGATAAGACGTCAAACTGATTTTTACAATTATTCCAATTGAACAGCTAAAGTTTTTCTCACCAAACAATTCTACAAGATGTTGAGGAAAGCACCAACTACAGTACAACTAGAAGAGCACGAAGTTTCTGAGCTCCTTGCCGAATTAGAGGAAGAAAAATTACAACTACAAATACAATCTCAAAGGAAAAATATGTTACGAACATCAACAGAAAACAATTATCATGCAATGAACGATACATCAATAAATTCAATTGCTCAAGAAATAGACTCATCCCATATGTCAAGTCCTAATAGAACAAACCAGGCAGAAATGTCATTCAAAACAAGCCCTCTGGATTCTAGAAGAAATCAAATTCTTCCACAGAACCAATCTAATGCAAATAATATGAATAATCAAAATTCGAACAGTAGTCGAAATCCTTTTTACAATAGATTAGATCAATAAAGTTTTACTATATCACAATGTGTTAAATTATATATATTGAATAATGATTTAATTTATACTCAATGAATAAATGCTGGTTATTTAATATATTGTACTTATTTCTTTGTTATCTTATTCATGTAGTCTTTGGCTTCTTTTCTCCTTTCATGTATATCAACCAAGTTTGCTGTATAAATTACTTCACCTTCTGAAACTGACCCAGTCAAGTTTTCGATGTTTGTAGCTTTTCGATAACGAATATCTGATAAATATTCACCAGTGTCAACAATTCTTTTCGATAGTTCAATTGGCTGAAATTGAACTCTATCAAAGGATAAAAATATTCCAATCACAAATAACATCATTGCCATATAAACCTCTAATTTTATGTCTAGAGGCAAACCATTTTTGGCCATATCCAGTGGAATATGTTGTGATTTACGCAATTGTTTATATTCTGAACTGGAAACAGCTGCATGTAAAAGTTGTAGAAGAGATATTCCAATTGTTGATTTCGCTATTAAACCCATATTTAATTTTGCTCTCCTCAAATTCTATAATATTTTATTATTTGCATTCTTATTATGATGCAAATTTCATATTTTTTTCAATAGTTTAATAAAATAACGTTAAATTACATGTATATGTATTTATATATAATCTTTACAACTTTTGAGATTTTTACTTGAAAAACACAAGCCTTTAGCATGGCCCGAATAAAATTAAGTATATAATATAATATGGATTTAGAAAATAGACGTCTTGGACTAATATTATCAACTAATTTGTTGCTAATTATATAGTTATGTAGCAATTTCATCTTAACTAAAAATTACAATTAATAGAACATACGATAAGTATGATTTTGTTGAACCATTTTGTTTTCGTTTCTAGATGTATCAGATTTCAGAGGTTTCGATTTGTTCTTGGTCTAACATAGAAATATCTTCAACATCATCATCATCACCGTGTAAATCTGAAGCAAGCTCCATGTTCCCACCTTCCGATTCTTGAGTTTGTTGTTCGATAGGATCAAGTTCTTCGTGTCCTGATGATGACACTAAATTAACCTTTTCATGATGAGGCTCTTCTTCATCTTGCATAGCATCACTCTTTGATTCTCTGTCAAATAACTTATTTTCAACAATTTTTTGGAATAAAGAACCAAACTTTTCTTTGTTTAACTCCAACCTGTTTTCAATATCAGCGGATATTAACTTCAATTTCAACAAGCCTTTTATTTTTATGGTAAATAGTAAAAGTTCTTTCTCCGGATAGGTTATTAGTGCTTCTAAAGAAACATCATTTAGATTCATGTCTTCTCCCGCCAATCTATCTATATTTATATCTAAATGTTTAGCAGCAACATCTTCCAACATTACAAACACATTTGAAAAGCATTTATTAACTCCTTCTTGAATTAAATATGGGAAAGAATCAATAAAGGTATCTTTCCATAATCTCAAGCCTTCTGGTAAACTATACTCAAATACTTTTAAAGTTGTAGCACAATCAGCTAAGCTATTACAAACGTTCCATTGAAAAACGAGTCTTTTTATCGATTCATTATAGTCATTAGTTCTTTCAAAACCAGTAGATAGTATAACAGTATTTAATCTTTCAATAAAGGAAGCAATCATATTAAATTTTTCTTTAGGAACACCCAGCATGTTATCAAAAGTTGTTATCGAGTTTTTAATAGATTCTGTCCAAGTTTGAAGGTTCCATGTAACGAACTGAATTAAAAATTTAAAGTCAATAATTGCAATACTGTTTAGTTCTAAGTATTCAAAAATTACAGGTAGTCTGGAAACAACATTAGTCATGAACAATTTCAAAAAATCACCATCAAAGTCGATTGGATAATTTCTTCCCAGAAGAACTAATTTATTCAAATACGTTTTGTATAAATTATGAATCAAATCATTGAAATGAGAGTCATAATTCTCAGTATGAAACTTTTCTTTCAAGAATTTCTGTAAATGTAATATGATGTTTGAAATTTGATTTATTAATACATCATTGAGATTTGATATATTCATTTTTTTAATTGTGTTAAACGTAACTGAAAATTCTTTTGCAACAATGTCATCACGTTTGTCTGTTATATCAATTTCATTGAAAATTCGCATTAATCTCGTAAGAATGTTAGACATATTTTTTTCGCAACCACTGTGTATCCACTCTTCAAATTGAAACAAGTTGAAAATTGATAAATATGAAACAAGAATGTCAGGAATGTGAATGGATGATTGAGATAAAAGCGAATCATAATAAGGAAGTATTTCTTCTGCTACTCTCAATTTGGCTTGCCCCTGCTGCACTGAAACACCATGACATAAACCATTTAATATAGTAGAATATAATACAACCGAGTTAGTGTCAATTGGGAGTATCATATCTTTTTTCACAAGCTCTATTTCCTCTGGATCTTCAATATTTAAATAATCATATGAGATATCTTCATCAGTTGTTAGTAATTTACAGATTCCGCTAATTAGGGTTCCAAAATATGGATGCAAAAATTCAACAGCTTGAAATAACATTTCTAATTTTTTTTTAGATGAAACTTTGTCACTTGTTTGAAAATGATAACTTAATGATTTATTTAACAATCCTGCTAAATTTCCAATCTTCGTTAAATTCTCCGATGTAAGACCAAAAATTCGATCTTCAAGGACATAGTTGCTTACGAACTCAGCATCTTTATCAACTAAAACTCTTGCAAAAAATTTTGCTACTGCGGCTAAAAACCTTGAACTCTTAGCATGAGATGATACTTTTACTTCTTCATCGTAATAAATCAAACTAGCAATCTTTAAAATTTCCGAATCTTCTAAGTACCCTAACGAGCTTACTTCCACAAAAATATTAATCGCATATATCCTAACTTCTAAATCAATGTCATTTAATGCAATACTCATAATTTTTTCTTTGAATCTCTCAAAAAATTGTCTTATCGATGAATTAGTAGTAGTTTTATTATTTTGTGATGCAATTAATTGTGGCAAACTTCTAAGAACTTGTTGTCTTACGTGAATAGAGGCATCACTTAATAGCCAACCAAAATATTTCAAGTATGTAACCTTCAAAAAAAATTCTGGATAATTTCCAATCCAAGTAGAAAGATGAATCATTGACTCACCTCTAATGTTTTCATCAACATCTTTAAATCTGTGTAAGAAACATAATTTTACTATATTGTCAATGATACCTTCAGTCACTTCTTTATTTGATTGGTATTCTTTTATACTTTCTTCTAATTTTTCAATTGTCTTTTGACTGGGTCTTTTCCTTTTCCTTTCTTGTGTCAATTGTTTAGATAATTTGGAAAGGTAATTCTTTTCAATATTGACAATGTATTCCGTCAAGGAATCTTGGATTAAATATAAACATGAAGTAGCAATTTGCCTCAAAGTTCTTATTTTTGAAACACTTAATGATGAAAGCCAGGTTAGCAAATCAATAATAAATTGATTTGGTATTACCACGGATTCAGAATCATCTGAATCTGCAAATAGTAATTGCATGTCATTAGCAATTTCAATGAGCTTAGACATGAACTCATGAAAGTTTTGATATAATGGTTTATATTTTGATCTTCTTCTATTATTTTTGGAAGTGTATAAAAAGGGTTCATGTAGTTTTTGATGTTGAAACATCATTTGAAGTTCAGAAATCGTTTCATTTGCAGTTTCATTGTTTCTGACATCATGCTCTTCAACACGTACAATTGCACCTGCACAACACAATAAGAAGTTTATGAAATCAGCAATGAAAGATGTCCTGTTCTCAATATATTTTTCTAAATAATTTCTGATTATTTCTTCAACTGAAACATTTTCATCATTAGCTAAGATTTCAAATAATTCTGTGCTCTCAAAATCTTTTATGGCTTCTAAATAATTCTCTTGCTCTTTTCTCGTACCTGTCGTGGAAATTTGTTTCGTGGTGATGTTTGGAGAATGATCTGATCCCTTTTTATTTTTTTTCAATGGTCGTGAAGTTCTATTGTTTCTAGCTTTCTTTGGAGGTGCTTTTCTTTTTTTGTTATTTTTTTTTGCAGAGGAATCTTGATAATCATCATCATCGTCTTCACTTTCCAAATCTGAATCATTATCAGATAGATCTGTAATCGCTGTTCTATCATCTTCTTGAACAGCACTTAAAATTACCTCTTCATTCGAAGAGTCATCGTCACTTTCTGGGTCCGCATAATTAGTTTGTTTTGATGTAGTCCTTGTCGATCTACGTAAACCAGACATGGTGTGCTATTTTTACTATGTACTCTTCGTCTGTTTCCTTCGATTATAACTTAATATCGTAGTTCAACTAAACAAATATATTCGAAAAGCTATGCACAAAACAAGAAATACTCAACAACATAAAATTTTCTTAATAGTATACTTTACCATTCACTAATCAATGTTCTTATAAATAAAATTCATAATAAGCATTATACTGTGACTTGTATTTATATTTATATTACGCGTTAAAAATCCTTTAACGCCTGATGGTGATGCGAATCACTTAACTTGTTGCGCGTACCACACTTGCTTTTTTGTTGACGCGATTTTTCGACATAAAACAATTAGTTCAAAGTGTCAGTGTTTTCAATCATGAAAAGTTTTAGATTCATGGTACACATATCATATTTTGGTTAAACAATTAGTAGATCTATCAGAAGTCAGAATTGAATTTATAAGATATATAGATTTTATGTGAAGTTCCCTAGTGATTATAACTCGCCTGAAGAAGACATATTTTTTGATAGCATAATTGCTACTATTTCTATTCTCATGGTATCAAATGTTTAATATGAATTGATTATGTTTTGGTTATCAAAATGATGTAGATTAGATATATTATTTCTGTATTAAATTCCGTAAAACATATATGTATAAATACATAATTCATCATTATTAATTATGTTAGTGTATCCATGTTTTTTTTTTAAATTAATTGTTTCTGTTGGAGCAATATCATTTTCTAGCAGTTAAGAATAAAGAGTCGTTGTACTTTATTTGAAGAATGTCCTAAATTTTTTTGTTATTATTGTTAATTCAAATTTATTCTCAGTATATAGATTAAACTTACTGAACTTGTTTTTTTTACCCAAACTCTCATTCATATTATTCATGTTTAAATCTCTGCTTGGAACCAACGTATTTTTATCATCATAGTCGTCTATATCTTCTAATTGGTCTAAAACAATATCCTCAACGCTACTCAATTCACTGTTAGAAGATATATTTATGAAGGTTTCGAAGTTATCTAAAATTTCAGAATCATTTATATTTCTACTTTTCATTGCTATTTCTTTATTCAACATTTTATTTATAGTCTTATGATTATCACTATTTTCGCAGAATTTATATCCGCTATTGTTGAAAGGTTCACAGTTGCAGTTCTTTTCTTGATACTCATCAAAATTCAAGATATTATTTTTATGCCCTTCAAAATCATGGGTTACGTTAAAGAACCCAAATGTGGTCCAAATGTTTCCATTAATTTGAAACTTGAAAACCAAATTTCGATTTTTTTTTATAATGGGGACACGAACTCTATATATCCCATCTTTGTCTAATGTTAAGTGATAATCATCTGTTGTCCAATTTGCAAAATCTCCAGTCACAACAATATCTTCAATGTTAATCTTAATCTCTTTTTGTATCGATTCCTTTGGTATTGCAAATTCAACAGAGTTAGAGTTTTCCAAAATATATTTCATGATCAGAAACTGATTTTCTTTATGTCTGATCAGTAGACTATTTGCAGTACAGCTTTCGATACAAAAATGTGGTTTGATGTAAGACTGACTGAATTTTTATGGTTTTATGACGCCGTTGTTTGTAACATCAGCCCAGAAAACTTAACAGTAATAGTACAAACAAAAATTATTCCAATAAATGAAATGATAATATTTATTTCAAGTTTTAAATATTTTTGGATAGTCTTTAGACTTCAAATTGTTTACTGGCATAAACCCAACCGTAAGCGCCCTTACATAAAAAACCTTTTTTCGAAAATGTAAATAGTGTATGATAGAGTAACCAACCATTGAGGAAAACTATTGGCAAATATTATTAATTTAATGTAGTTGACACCTAATCAATAGAAATACACATTTCCATTTGTAACGTTTTGCAATCTAAACAATGTAACAAAATTATATACGTCGATTTCTTTTTCTGCTTCAAAATAAATATATCTTTATACAACGAAACTATATAAGTATTCTAATCAGATATTTGAGATAATAAGAGAAAGCCTAATGCAATGCAGATTACATCAATCAAATGCTTTTTAAGTTCTTGTGCTTTTGTTTTGTTATGAATAGATATCAAACTTGGCATTGTGCTAACTGTTGCGATATATAGAAACCAACCAGTTGTGATTGGCATCATTAAATCAAAGACATTCTTCTCCTCAGAAACAATTCCGTGTTCTTCTATACTAGACCTTGATAATTCATTTAATAAACAACCAATAAAAGCACCAGTCATTGCACCCATTGATGTAAATACCTGTGATTTTATAGCTTGAATAAAAGTCAATCCATTAGATAATAAAATTGCAAAGTCACCTAACTCATGTGGGAATTCATGAAACAATACAGCAATCATTGTCACAACACCAGTATGTTTGGATGTATAAAATGCTGACGCCAAAGCGATCCCATCTGTAATGTTATGTACAAATCCAGAAAAAATGTTCAAAAAGACACCAATATTTTGTCTTGAAGCTTTTGGCTTTTCAATCTCTTTTTCTGAATTTTCAACAATGGAAGCTTTATTCAAAGTATCTTTTCTATTAACTGTCTGTGATTCATTTGCCTCCCTCTCTTTTGAATATGAAGTAGATTTTGAATTTTCCAAAACTAGCTCACTTTCATCATCTGTTTTTACTGTGTCAACATATGAGGAAGAATGAGAGTGAGAATGAGAATGAGAATGCGAATCATTATGATCTGAATTTTTTCCATCAAATGTCATAATTCTAATTAATTTATCCACAATGAAAAAGCTCATAAAACCAAAAAAAATAGCTGATAATGTATAATTTTTAGATTCTCCTTCTGTATTATTTAGAGTTTCGGGAATCATATGCAAAAATAGATCACCTAGCAAAGTACCAACTGCAAACGAAGATAAAGTCTGTAATAATAAGCTATCTTCCTTCATTTTTCTAAATACTGGAATAGTTGCATATATGATAAATGGCGTAACTTGTAATATGAAAGTTGCAAGTAGAGCATTATAACGGGTTTCATAGTTAAATATACTGTTTTCAATGTAGTCAATTACCGTACCCCCAAATAAATTAATAATATCAGAGCTTCCATGAGAATGACTTCCTATATGATTACGGTGATGATGTTGATTGCTTTTAATGTTTTCTTCTACTTTTTTTGATATATCAATACCTGAATGAATTATCTTTGAATCGGAATGGGCCATTGCTCGTATTAAAAAAGTTCCAAATGTGATTAATTGAATTATCATTTTGAAAAAATATTATTCAGAGCTTATAAACCAATTTGTTCATTGAACTAACATGCGTTCATGCAATTGCAAAGTATTTGTTGATATCTCATATTTTCACCTCTTTAAACATATACTCATGATTGTTTAGTTATATTATGTTTTTAACAGGTATTCGATTTTTCAAGGTTTGTAATATTTGTAGGCTCATCGCCCTTCTTTTTTGAAATTTTTTTCATATTTCATGGAAAACTGTTCAAAAAACTGATAACAATTTTTTGATCTCGTATAGTTTCAATTCATGATGAGAACAAAGAACAATGATGCAATATATATAAATCTAATAGTTCAGATTATTATTAATATATATACTAATATTTTTTATAATGATACAGCTACATAATTTTCTAAATTTGTATGTGAAATAGGCTCTATATTTTTATCAACTATTTTTTGTAATTTCAAATTACTTTTATTTGATTCAATTTTCTCATCTACTAACTTTATTTGAACGCCATCACTCGAATTTATTATCAGTTTTTTCCCAGTATTTGATTTTGTTAATTCTTCATTGATCTCTAAAATTTGCTTAGATAACATGATTCTATCATCAGTAAATGTATCGTTTTCCTTTGTGTATTTTGCAGATGATGTTTTCAATTTTCTTTCTAATTCGTTCAATTTGGTAAATTCTTTATCCAAATTTGTTAAAATCGTAGATTTTAACTCTTCTATAACAATCTTGGAATCATTTATCGTAGTTTCAGTATTTGTGTTTCTTTCTGTAATTGATACATTTTTTAATTTATCCAAAGCATGATTTAATGAATTCAAAGTTTTTGATATAGTTTTCAATTTTTGGTCATTGTCATTTGAATTGATAGATCTTAATTTTTGATTTTGTGCAATTTGTTTTGCTTTTAATTTTCGAACAAAATCTTTAACATCTTTATCATCTATTGGCAAACTCAAATATTTTTCTATACATTGTTCAATCGATTTATTATTGCCAATGTGATGAATAATTTTATTCCAATCATTTTTGTACATTTCCAAGCCTTCTAATAACAAAACAATTTCTTGATCGGACCAATCAGAATTTTTATTCAAAGATGAATCAACATTTAATTTTATATAATCTTCTTTGTTAAATCTTTCAGTGAAATGATTAGTTTCGTAACAATTCACACATAAGTTTGCATCTCTGAGACGTAAATTATGGTAAAATACATCAATTGAGTTATTATTGCAAACATGACAAATAAAAGTTCTGTGGATTTGCGTTGAAGATTTGTCATTTGATTTAAATGCGTTAAAATCTTGTAATTCATCATAAATGTTTTTTTTAATGATTAAATTGGTGGTTAAATTTTCAACTTCATCAATCATATCTCTTGATCTTTTCTTTAAATCGTTGGAAAAATTTGATTCCGTCGATTCTGGTAAATGAGGTTTCAAACCTTCTGGTGTATCTAATAAAATTTTGAAATGTCCAGTGAAACTTGGACCCATTAGAGTAGATTTAGATCTTGGATCAATTCTGTAGTTGATTAGCCCCCATTTTTCAAGGAAATTGAAAATTTTATAAATTGAGGAGATATCCATTGCAATATTTCTTCTGACTGAAGTCATTGTTAAATATTCAAATGGTGATAATCGATAAGTATTGATAATGAAATTTCTTGTATCTTTATAAGCTTTTTCAGTTTTGAACCTTGAAGACTCATTAAAAAACTCAGGCAGTAATTTTTTTTCTATTTCATGTATTGAATTAATGTCGAACCATTTTGAAAAATCTGGTATAATAACAGGATGAGATTGTTTCATCAAAAAAACCAAAGCTTTGTCTTCAAGTTTTTGAGCTTCATTATCATAGTTAATTTTTTTTTCATCAGTGGACTGAGCATCAGTAGACTGAGCATCATTAGATTGGACTGCAGTTGCAGTGTCTAAATTAACATCAACACTACCAGTAACATTTTCTTCCAAATCAATTTTAGGCAGAGGAGTCGAAACGGAAGAGCCAACAACGCTATTATCACTCATTATATACTTGACCTGCGCGACGCACTTTCTTGTTACTCTCAATAGATTGAATACACTCAAATATCAGACTCTCTAAGACCAACAACGTACACATCTAGTACACTCTTCATATATTCAAAAGCTTTTCAATGTAAATAAATTCATATATATATATATATATATATAAATGTAAATATCAATTCTTTGGGCTGTAAAAGTGACGAATAAAGACATTCTTGACCGAGATTTTGGTACCAGGTCCATCAACAAATCGAGAAGCGGAAAAAAAAAAATAAACATGAAAAACACGTTCGTAAACAGTGATGGAAACACCCCATTCCAATGCACATCGCACCAATGGCCGGGTAAAACAGATTGCGGAGGACCATGGAAAAAAAGTGCCACAAAAAGCAGCGGTTACCCTCCCGAAACTGATATTTTCTCCTTAAACCTGGTACGGATGTGTGTTTGAACGTCTGCAACGACAGAGGAAACAGCAGCAGCAGAAACCACACCCTCCCCGCCCACTAGGCCTGAAACCGAACGTGTGTTCCAGGCCGTCTGTTATTACAATTGGCTGTAAACCAACAAACATCGCCTTTGAAAACTCACAATCGCAACATGTCTGATGTACTTCGGTTCTGGGAGACCATCAGAAGACGACTGGCAGCAAAGCGGTGGTGTAACCCTCTCTCTCTTCTTTTCTCCGGCCTGGTCCGGTCTGTCAGTGGCTCTCTGAGCGTCTCTGAGCGTCTCTGAGCGTCGCTTGTCGTCACAAAGTACGTACTTCGATGCTCACCTGCAGAGAATACTCTGTTTTTTTCCCCAGTTCTTTTCTGAGTCTTCAGTGTTTTTTTTGTTTCGAATTTTTCCTTTTTGCTCTCCCCCCCGTAGCAGTCTAGCGCGTTGCGCGGTTAGGAGAGGGAGAAAAAACACGGGCCGCAGAAAGGCGCAGAGCGTAAGAGGAAACCCACTTTTCATTTCGGATTAAAAAAGTTTTTTTCTTTTTCTTTTTTTTATCTTTGTAATATATAAAGGTCGAGCTTTTTTTTATTGTTAAAAAATATAAAAATTGGGTTTTTTTGTTGGTTATAGTATGTGGCAAAGTCATATCAGCTGCTACATAACAGGAAAATATCGACAGTGCTTATCCAGAGATATTATATTGCCGAGGACGTGATATAATCTTACTCTTCCTCCGATTTCTCATTTTCCAATACTTCTCAATCTACACCCCAAGCACCCCCCTCCTCCTCCTTTTCTCCCTTAACCTGCTATACCTTTTTTGAATAGGTACTCCATAAATATAAAACTAGCAATTGTTTTTCTGCAGGTTCATAAATTTGGTTTTTTTTCTTTTTATTATATCATCTTTTTTTGTTGAAGTAAAGACAACAAAACATTGAGCATTATGACTTTATCAAAGGAGCAGGAAGTTCTTTTGAATGAATTCAAAGAGTTCATTCAGGTCAATGATCCAAAAGGTGACCTATTGCAGTTTGGTTTTAATTATTTCAATTCGAAATTGATTGAAGAAAGAAGGTTGTTTCTAGCGAATACCTTTGATGATCAATGTGATGAAACAAGAAATTCGATCTTCAAGTCGCCGTTCGTCAATCAATCAAGATCAACAAGTATTATAAGCACCCAAAGAAACTCATTTGCAAATAGAAACAGTATAATTTCCAATCCTACTAATAACAAAACACATAAATTAGACGAAAATAATAATAATAACAGCGAAAGTAATCCTTTTAAATCTGATTTTATTGTGGGTCAAAGTCATGATATCAAAAAATCAGATTCTCCTCTAGACCCATCAGTCAAGAGGAATAGTATCCAGCAACAATCGCAACCGCAACCTCAGCCACAAACACATTGTAATACACATACCAACACTAATATAAATGAGAATAATTTGAACAATAATCAACATCATGATACTAATACTAGCATAAATACATCAACTGAAATTCCAAGAAATTTTAATGCATTAAGACGAACTTCTGTAAGTGCCGAATCTTTTGAACCAAACTCTTTTGAACAAGATTGGAAACCAGAACATTATTCTGAAAAGTCAGTAGAACAAATGAAAAGATTAGAAACTTCCATTGGTAAGAACTTTTTATTCAATTCTCTGGATTCTGATTCAAAAAAATTGGTTATCAATTCGTTAGAAGAAAAAAGAGTTGGCAAAGGCACTGAGATTATCAAGCAAGGTGACGATGGAGATTATTTTTACGTGGTCGAAAAAGGTACCGTAGAGTTTTTTGTCAATGGTGAACTGGTCGGTTCTTCATCTGTAGGTTCAAATTTTGGTGAGTTAGCTTTAATGTATAATAGTCCTAGAGCAGCCACTGTAGTAGCTTCGTCTGACTGTATTCTATGGGCTCTAGATAGAGTGACTTTCAGAAAAATTTTGTTAGGTCATTCTTTCAAAAAGAGAGTCATGTACGAAGATTTTTTGAAGAGTGTTCACATTTTAAGTTCATTAACAAATTATAACCGTGCTAAGATAGCAGATGCTTTAGAAACTGAAGTGTATTCCGAAGGTGAAGTGATAATTAAGGAAGGTGATATTGGTGAAAACTTTTATTTTATAGAATATGGTACTGCAGTAGTTAGTAAAGAAAAGGAAGGTGTGGTTGCTCATTTGATAGCTCATGACTATTTTGGTGAAGTTGCTTTGATTAATGATTTACCAAGACAAGCCACAGTCACTGCTGCATCAGAATTGAAAGTAGCAACTTTGAGTAAAAGTGCTTTCCAAAGATTATTAGGACCAGTTGTCGATGTATTGAAATTAAACGATCCAACACGTACTCATCCACAATAATCCATCTTTGATTCTTTTTTTGAAAAAAAGGAAATAACAATAATAAATTTTGAAACCCAGATTTCTTATTTTACACATACATTCTTTGTTTTTTCAGTTTTTTATCAAACAGTCCCATCATGTACTTCATTATCTTTATTTAGTACAAAACTATATAAATTCATGATTAGTTATATAATATACTGAAATAGAAACGTTTGCACATTACAAAACATTTTGTCGCTATATAAATAAGGTATATATTTACCATTGCCATTTAGGTTCTGGAAAAATTGTTGGAAACAACAGAAAGAGAATTACTGTGAAGCTCGTAATAAAAATCAATTATAATTATCGCAAAACTATATTTCTATTTACTTATAATTTTGAGTTAAATCGAATGATTAAAAATATCATATATTTACCATGGCAAACCGGTATAGTATTCTTTTTGAGTATACATCCAAGTTAAAGATGTAGACGCAACAATCAATGGACCTAATAAACCTTTACCAAATTTACAGGTACCAAAGATTAACCATTCAGAACCGAAATGAGCGATAGCAATTAAGTAAGAGATAAAAGTCAATTGGTAAACATGCTCTTCGTTAGTGTAGAAAGCACCATAGAATCTTATAACACAAGAAACAAAAGTCCATGTTCCAAATGTTCTAGCACTCAACTCAGTGGTTTGTTTTGGTTGCTTTTCATAAACTCTACGGGTCAATTCCAAACCAGAAATATATGTTTGAACAGAGTTAAAAACAGAAACAATAGAGATGAATAATAACCATTTTGGTAAATATCCTTGTGGCAATTGAGCCAAACGAGCAGTTGTTAAATCAATAATTTCTTGGACAGATAACATAATAATAATTCTTGTTAATAAATTTTTATATTTGATGAAAGTAGATCAATATTAAAATGAAGATTTTGGGTTTTTAGTTAATTTTAATAAAACTCAATTGTTAGGAAGATAGTTCAACTTTATATCAGCATCTCTTTTATCAAATTACATACAAACAAGAGACTCAGTTTTTGAGTTTAATTCACACAAAAAAATTTGGTTGTATTGGCTTACCTTGAAAATTTACTTGACAATTTACAGAAAATTTCAACACAGTTAGATCTCGTTAAAGTTTTTTGTTGCACTTCAGTGAATATTCTGAAATTGTCGTTTAGTGTAGTTATGCCGCCCTTTCTTCAACATTCCGAAAATGTACCGTGCGCAATATTAGTTAGAAATATATGTGCTTATGATGAGATAAAAAATGCACTAATTCTCAAAGTATTAACAGAATTATCTTATAGCGTTTTGCAAAATTCGAAAACCAAAATGAAAGAATGAAAAATCAAACAGTTATTTGAATTCAATTAATTAAAAATCTCTCAATTAAAAAGTGTCAATTAATCTGTAGCACGAATTCGAAAGAGATTAGCCAGAAGTTATGAACTTCATGGTTCTAATAGCAGTGATTACAGAAAGATCATGCGTCATCAGAGCCAGCGCCAGTATTTCATGTTTGGATTTTAAGAAATCCTTTCTATGCTGCTCTGTCATGAAAAAAGAAATATCCTTCCAACTTATTTTAGATAAAGATTTACTTATGTTTATGACTAAGAACCTAAGTGTTCTTTTCTGATTCACCTCATTCATGTTAACTTTGGTGAATTGTTTTTGGAATTTTAGTTGATTTATTTTGGATTTTCTTATATCTCTTTTATTATAAATATCATAATACGCATAATTCGTTTTTATAGGGTCATTTTTCTGAAGTTTGTTATTTTCGACAAGTAGATTTAATAGGGTATTTAAAATTTCAAACATTTTTAAAATATTTCTAATAATCTCCCCTAGCTTTTGAGACTCTATCTTTCCTGACTTTTTTTCAATGTTAATGAACAAAATTTTTATACTTGTAACTAATGTTTTCAAATGATTTTCAATGTAAAATGTTCTTCGAAAACTTATCAATTTCTTTTTATTTTTAACAAAGTTATAAATTGAACTTTTGTATCCTACCTTGAAGTTTTTATCAAGATTATTTGTAAATTCATTTAGAAGCATCTTGTAATAAAGCGTCTCTATAATGAATCTGAAATTGGTAAAATTTTCAATTTTTGAACAATATGATATAAGCAACAATTGAACACATTTGAATATTTGATTTAGTTGACGGAATTCAATTGATTTTTTATCTGTAAATCCCAACGCACATATCAGTGATTTATAAACTAACAAAAACCATTTGCATATATCATCATGATTAAATCCTTCACTAAAAGAATTTAAAGTATTTAACTTTGTAGGTAGATTATATTTTGTCCCATGTAATAAGTAATGGTTTATTGGTTCTAATTGATTAAATAACATATGTTGTTTCATCTTTTTGAGTGGTGGTAAGTCAACGAATTTTTTTAAGGAGTCTCGACCATAAAGTTCGAAACTTTCTTCGAACAAAAGAGGAATATTAGTATTGTCTTTTTTCAAATTTGTTAAAAGAAGGACTTTTTGCCACAACAGAGGATTTCTTTTTTTTATAATTGCTAAACTCTGATCATATTAATGGTGTATTACTTTGGAAATCATACTTTCATTTTGATATGTTAGTGAATAAGTTAAATAGCGAGTAAAATTTGATTATTCATATAATCGTCTTGATCCATACTATGACTAAATCTTCATTCTCATTGAAAGCCATTCTGATTAGTATATATATATTGTTATATTAATATAACAAGCTAACCTTGAGTTCAATGTAAAAGTTAATGCATATAATATGTTATCTTCTATAATTTGCAAATTCAAATATATCTCCGTTTATATAAATGCCTGTTTACACATATTTGAAAAAAAAAGGGCTCGGCGGCTGAATTTATATTTGATCTCCATGAGATGCAAAGTTTTGTAAAAGCTCTAAGATTTGAAAACAGAGCTAAATTTGTATCAAAAAATGTACATTTACATATATAAATTATGTAGGATATCTAATTTTACTTCCAATATTCATGTCATTTTCTATACAAATAACTATGTACCTCAACAAAACTAGAAATCATCTTCTAATTTCATAACAATCCCAGTTTCGTTGACTTCAGATATCCCCGAGTCTATCATCAACATTTCTTCTATTATTTTCAAAGATTCTTTGTTGGAGTCACATTTCTTCAAATGAGCCTCAGAAAACTTCTTAAATTTCGAAACCAACTTTTCATAATAATCCAACTTTTTTTTAATTATTTGATTCTCCACACGCATCTCATCATAATCCTTCTGTAACTGTAACTGAGCAAACTTCTTTCTTTGTCTACACTTTGATGCAGCAATTCTGTTTCGTTCTAATAGCCTTGTTCTTTTCCAATTTGTTGTTCCTGGGATCAGATTATCAGACTCATGGAAATTTTTAACTTGATTTTGATAGTATTGAGGATGAATGTTTGGATTGATATCATTGCTTTGAATAGCTGGATTAATATCATTATTTGGTATGTTTACATTTGGAACCATTTCATTTCCTAAAGCATTGGGCATCTGTTGTTGGTTCAGTAAAGCCATTTGCTCTAGCTGTTGATGTTGGAAACGCTGCTGTTGTAATTGTTGTAATTGTTGTTGTTGTTGTTGTTGTTGTTGTTG
>JAKTPK010000221.1:29645-64339 GCA_030557565.1 Tetrapisispora arboricola
TTTTTTTTTTTTTTTTTTTTTTTTTTTTCTCTCTGGAATTTGCTGCTTAAACTGGGTCACCTAGATTTTCAAAGGTTACCTTTATTTAGTTTGATGGAGGAATTAGTCAGACAATCGAGTGGGTTCTGACGATTTTGTTAATATCGACCAAAAATGGAAATTTTTCAGAAAAAATATATCACGGAAAATTGATTAATTTTTTTGGTAGCACGAGTAGATGAACCTTACAAGCTCTCGCGGTTGGCCAGAAAAAAATTAAATTAGAAAAAAAAAAAAAATTAAAGCTGTGTAAATAATACGTCAGTTTAGTAATGATACGTAATTGTTCTTAGAAATCACCTGCACAAACACTGTCGTGACAAACAAATATCGTAACAATTAAACGTGGCAATGTAGAAATAACTGAACAATCGAATCCCAGCGTATTTCCTTAGTTCCTTTTGTCTCGTTGTTCAGAGGTTCTGTGTACTCAAGTTACAGTTTGTCCAATGTTAGTCTTAATGATTGCTGGAAAAAGGAAATGTCGTTTTTCTTTTCAGACTGAATACGTGAAATTAGTCAGAAAAATATAATTGTGATTGTCTTACTTTGGAACGTGAATGTTGAAACCCTACACAGGTAATAGTGCTCTGTCAATTTTTAATCAGTTCTATAAATTACTTAAAATCCCAATATATAATAAAATTACACTGCAATATTACTCTATGAAAGTCAAAAAAAAATCCCAAATAAAATAATTCAAATAAAAAAAAAAGGAATATTGTGTCTTAACCCTTGATTTTATCAGAGAAAGTGAAAAAGTTTATTTGTAAACGTTTGCGTCGTTCTGTTGATTTGTATCAGTCGTATCTACAATATGAAGAATTATTTTTAAAAAAAACTTTATAAGATTTAACTTTGTATGAAAAATTATGATTCAACAATTATAGACAATGACAAAAAAATATTTCTTTGATAATGTAAATCTTTATTTTGTTATTATTGCGAGAAGATCGAAAACTCATTAAACATTGATTTTTAAACTATTTATATACATTATTTCATTATTATCAAATAGATAATCATTACACGAACACATTGTCACACACATACGATTGATTCGGGGGAAATAGGAAAACAACTGAAGCAAAACAGAAAAACAACTCATTTTCCTGTTGGTTCAAGCTCCGATTAAAGGCATCTGATAGAAGAATAAGAATAACTGTAAGAGTTCATGTTTATTAGTGATCAGTTTCTATTATATCAGGCTACAAACCATATCGGGATTTCCATCTTAAATAATCTTTTACAAGTGAACGTTCCGATATTCACATGCTAAATTTGAGTACCGAAACTGAGATATCGTTATCTTAAAGAATAATCCCAGCATATATAAAAGTTGCAACACTCAACAAAACCATGGGCGAGTTCCAGAACATTCGTACCTTTCCGGAGGTGTGAATGTTTGCTTATATGTGCACTAGTCATTCTTTTCAAATGGGTAATGGACTTTTTAAAATCTTAATTTAATGCTCCAACGAGCAAAAAATTGCACCGAATACGGTTATCTATCATTCTTAAATTATTTTTCACAATATCTAGATCCTAAATCTGTGTTTTTGTTTCCTTTGTTACAATGAAGTTCTTATCAATCCGATGCATAGTCCGTGGACCATGCCCAATTCAACGTTTTCTTATACTATTGTGTGGCTTCACAGTCCTTTTCACAGCCCTTTTCCCAGGCCCAGAATGAGCGTTATTCATCGAACATTCATAAACACAAGTACAGTTAGACAATTTTTTTGATTAGAATTACAAATATTTACATAATTGTACGTCACGCATCATTAGCATCAAGAATTCCATTATTACACTGTCGGTAACACTTACATCATGGCTATTAATGCATGTGTCATGAATAGACAGTCTTATGGCGAAAACATTTATTTTTATTAAAAAATAACACACTTTAATATGCGTCTACGAACGATGTCTTGTACGGGTATCATACGTACCCCACTAATGCCTAAGACAAAATCCACTTTTTTATTTTTCTTCTATTTGGTTCCGTTTAGATTTTTCATACATGTATTTTCATGTTGGGTTCAAAATGAAAAAAAATGGAGATGATTCGCCCGCAGAATCTCTCGGAATACGCAGGTAGGTGTTTCCTATCAAAAAAACGAAAAAAAAAATAATTACTATGTAAAGATTCGGTCGAACAATAAAATTTTTTAGAAATTTTATGTTGTCAACGAAACCAGTTACTTCAATTACCGTTTTTTCTATCTGTTGATTTACATCGGCTTTAGTGAATTATTTTTTGTCAAGTTTTTTGTTCATTTTTAACAGTACACAATAAGTAATGTGACACGGGTAACACTTCGAGATGCATTGAAGAAACTAAAAAAAAAAAAAGTTTCAGACAGTCCAATGTTAGAAGATTGTTTCATGTCAGTGTCACAAATGTTACAAACATATTTCATGTGGTTATTTTCTGTCACCGACAGTTAACACATATGTTTTTATTATTATTTGAAACATATAGTTCCAATTGGTAAAAAAATAGGAAATATATTGGTTACTGAAGTTTTTGGTTTGAAAATTTTTATGTCTAATGTTCAAATTACTAACAACGTTGGATTCATTACCTGAAGAAGTTATTATTGAAAATGAAAGAGGGTTCACCTTTCTAGGTCACGATGTTTATTCTTCAAAAATGTTAGTTCCAAGATTGGATCCACCTAGGTTTCAACTTTACAATAAAATCACCAAGAAAATAATCAATGTTTTAGTCAACAGAACAAATCTATCAGATACTATAGATAACATTTTCCCTATAAGATTAGTAGAAAGTCTGGATGAAAACGAAAAAGAAATAAAGACAGAAAACTTCAAATGGTATGTCTTAGTTGATATTGATGGGATTTTGGACAACGACGATCAAGGTTGGTTTTATAGTTGGAATTTCAGAAATAAATATTGGAAGAATAAAAATGGAATTGTTCGAAGAAGGATTTGGATTCGTTTGATTGAAAACGATGAGTTGAGATGAAGAGATATTTTTGAGAAAACTGAATATAATTATTTAGTTATATATATATATACTGGCTTTGAATTATTAAACAAGGGTGTATCTATTTATCTTACACTTCTATTAATGTTGTCCCCAAGCCAAAAACATTAGTAAAAAAGGAATTTCTTCCATTTATTATGACTATCAGGAAATATAAAGTGTTTAGTTTATTATCAATAACAATACATTCAATTTTTAATAACTACATATTACAAAATTTACTATTTGCACTACTTCTAACAAATATAATAGAATCATTCAATAAGATCAAAATAGATTTCAACATTCAGGTACCAACAAATAATATCACAAAAAATGATACAATTGTAATTACTCAGTCCACCAGCAATTATTGGAATTATAATAAAACTAAATCGAGGGACATAATTGAAGAATTTATTCAAGAAACTGTTGATAATTCAAATTCTTTTTTACAAGATTATATTTTGAGCCCATGGGTTTCTCAACTTTCGTCCCAAATTGAAAATTGGAATACAATTTCAGTACAATATATTCAAAATCAAATCGATTACTACAACCATTTAAGCAAATATAACGATACCATATATACTCAAATAGAAGCTTCAAATAAACTCATTTATGAAACAGTAACAAATTTAATGTCAAACAAATATGAGCTTAGTACAGAAAATAATGATGATAGCGAGATCAATAGTATACTTTCAAATATAACAATGGACTCAAATTTTTTAAACGTTTTATTTAACAATGTTTCTACTACACTATCTAATTTACGCTCACTAGAAAACAACGTTAATCTTACAATTCCCCAAGATGAGGTATCATACAAGCTTTACAACAACAGCACCCAGATTAAAAACCTTACAGTGACAGTCATATCTGTCATTGATTTTTTGATTGAGGATTATATTCAACGATTAAATGACACAACTTCCATTTCTCAAAACTACATATCAAATGGAGATATCCAAACTGAGGCCACTTCATATTTTGAAAACAATATCGCAACAGAAATTGTATTTTTTAGCAATAAAAAAATACGCTTTCTAACTATATTGATTTATTGTTGCATTATTTTGGTTTCTATAACATATGGAGTTACTGAATCTATCATTTACAAGCTTAAGGGTAACCTTTTCAATCAGTGTTTCGGTAACATAGTTGATATGAAAACGAATGATAACAGTCTTGAATCTTTCATGTCAGAAAGAGACACACTAATTCATTTAATTGATATTATGAATAATGTAATACCATACTTCATAACCGAAACTGCTGTTTCTATTTTTTCCCAACTTCATTATGTCAAAGAAACATTATATAAAATTAATCTCACATTACTTAACAACAATGCAATATGGTCAACATTAGCATTCATTCTTCTTCTTACAGAATGTTTTCAGTTTTCAAGCCCAAATAAACTTTTGGTGGATAATTCTTTGCAAAATAATGAAGCTATAATCAATAAAAGTGTTCAAACTAGTTTTCTTCGAGATAATCACACTACAACCGAGTATGAAAGCAGCGACATATATGAAAATAATAATATATTCAGTTTCAATTCCACCAATGAGTTTAAGAATATTTCAGGTACAATAAATAATATTTTTACTAATTACCAAATGGATGTTTTAGCAGAATTAAACAACATTATTGAGAATGATATAATAAATGGTAATAAAACAATATTGGCCAATTTTACAAATTCAGTGAATGCTGAGATAAATTCAATAAACTCGAGGTTATCAAATTACAATTTGACAAAACTAAATGTAGTTGGGCTAGAAACTTTTAAAGGGAACCACACAATACCAACGTCAGTATTATCAAAATCGCTAGTTTCAGAACATATCTTGGGTTCAGCAACAAGTAAAATTGTAACCGACATGATTAACGTAAAGGTTTTACCTGAAACCAATAGTAATCTTACACATTACTCATACAATACTACCTCATCAATGCATATTTCGAATATTCATTTTCAAAATCTCTCCAAAATATCCAAATTCAACACAATTCTGCCCATATTAATACTGTCATTAATGTATCCAATATTATATTTGACATCACTTATATTGAACTCATAACCTACGTAACTAAAACAAATAAAATTATCTCAAATAATCCATAAATGAATTTGTGACGTTTTATCGGTACGTCATTCGTCGTGTTCACACGTACAACAAACGACTGTTTCGCTATTCGAAAGTATGTGTGGTATATCATGATATACGATACATGCGGACCTTTTTGGTCAACGTTTTCAATTTTCATTTTTTTCAACGAAGCACACACTTCACTTTTTTTTTCTTTTGCGATGCTCAAATCAAAGTTGCATCGACCTTCACTACAATAAAATTTTTTAATTATCCAAGAAACTTGAAATTTTAAGTATATTCATAAGGTAATTGTGTTGGACATATTATCACCGAAACTTCTTAACACTTGAATTCATAATTAAGTTAATTGTATTAGAATGACTTGATAGTTTTTCAAGAAAAAAGTAAGTCCAAAAAGAGCCAATTGAGAATCCAGTGAAATTTCAGATAGACAATATTTTCAACATTCATAACAAACAACTCATATAATACTGGTATTCAAATAATATCAATACAACCCATCTTAATTGAACAAATATTATCGTAATTTATGCTCCTGATATAACAAAAGTTTTTGAATACTCTATCATAATTAGTTTAATCGAAACAAGTGTATTCATCAAATCAAATCATAGTATCAGTCGCAATTAAATCATTCAATCGAGAGTATCTGGTATTACAGTTCAAGATAAATTTAATTTTGTGATAAAATGGCTCATAGAAAGTTACAACAAGAAGTTGATAAGGTCTTCAAAAAAATTAATGAAGGGCTGGAAATTTTCAATACCTATTATGAAAGACGAGAAAATTGCACAAACAATTTATCTCAAAAAGAAAAACTGGAGTCTGACTTGAAAAGAGAAGTTAAAAAATTGCAAAGACTAAGAGAACAAATCAAGTCATGGCAAAGTTCACCAGAAATAAAGGATAAAGACTCACTTCTCGAATATAGAAGGTCTGTAGAGATTGCCATGGAGAAATACAAGGCAGTAGAGAAAGCTTCTAAAGAAAAGGCATATTCAAATAATAGTCTAAAAAAATCAGATAATTTAGACCCAGAGGAGCAAGAGAAAAGGGAAGTTTCAGATTATCTTTCACTGCAAATTGATGAACTTGAGAGACAACATGAAATACTCCAAACAGAAATCGACAAACTACTGTTATTAAATAAAAAGAAAAAAACTGCGACCGTTGCCAACTCAGAGAAGAAAGATACTTTAAAAGCTTTACAAGCTAGATATAGGTGGCATCAACAACAAATGGAATTAGCTCTTCGACTTCTTGCAAACGAGGAATTGTATCCACAAGATATTAATGAAATTAAAGATGATATCAATTATTTTGTAGAGGCTAATCAAGAGGAAGATTTCTTAGAGGATGAATCAATATACGATGGTTTGAATTTACAATCAAATGAAGCGATAGCTCATGAAGTAGCTCAGTCTTTTGCATTGCAAAGAGCAGATGAGCAAGAAACAGATGATGATACATCTATGAAAGATAGTTCTAAATTATCTAAAAAGGAATTGAGGAAGTTAGAACGAGAAGCAAAAAAAGCAGCTAAAGAAGCAGCAAAAACTCCTTCAAGTCTACCGCATAACGATGAAAGTATAGAGACTACTGTGGTAGTAAATGAAGCATCTACAACTCCTGTGATACCGGATGATTTAAATTCAGCAGCCAAAAGTAACTCCTCGTCTCCGTCACCTTCTTTGGATAGAATGACATCACCAGAATTTACTCCATCTAATATTTCTGCTCCAAGCACAGCAAAAAGTATTGATAAAACAAGACTACCCTATACAAAAAGCAATCAATTTACAAAATCAAATTCAAAACCTCAAACTTCCGAAAATCAAGGTCATCAACATATTCAAATTCACAATGGTATTACTACTACTTCTACTTTAAAACCAGCAACAGTTCCTATTAGACCGGCTGGTGAATTGAAATGGGCAGCAGCAGCTTCACAGAGCATTGAGAAATCTAAAAAGAACGCTTTACCTACATTACAGCCTGTCCTCACAACAGCTACTAGCTCTAACTTGGTAACGTCTCACACTCCGATATCCGCAACATCTACTCCAACATTGACAAATCCTGTATTAAATCAACAATTAGAGAAAGCTGGATCATTGCCATCATTGATTAGCCCTAATGGAGTTTCTACGGTTGGCTTAAATAAGCTAGCTAACGATAATAAGGTATCTAGTCACTACCCACATCAAGAAATTAAGATTAGCGAATCTCATTCAGTAAATAATCAAAATACTGTGACCGATGACTATGTATCGGAAATAAGTGATGATGAAGTAGATATCGATAGGATACCGGAGCAAGCAATGATAACAGATATAAACGATAGAGAAAACATTGCAAGTTTAATAAAACAAACATATTCTCAAAAACTTGATCTCTTATGTATGCCAAACGGTATCCAACAATATGTTCTGGGTAGAATACTCCACGATAATAACATTTCTGAGCATGGGGGGCATTTGGGTGGCTATAGAAAATCCCTTGATGCTATTGGAATACCAAGAGTAGATTTATTACCTGATGGGGTAAATCCTCCAATACCTCTAGACGCCTTCAAGGCCACACAACAATGGGATTTGGTTAGAACAAGTTTTGAATATCCAAGCCGTGCTTTAAACGAAACTTTACTCAATGATGAAATAATTGAAAAATTTAGAAAACTTGATGTGTTCACTTTATTCTATAATTTTTATTTTTCTATTACATCGATAGAAAGATCGATTGCTGCAAAAATATTAATTGAACGTAATTGGGTCCAATTGAACAATGGAATTATGTGGTTTTTGAGACAAGGGGAAGCAAAATTTACCAATGAAACTAGTGAAGTGGGTGATTATAAAATTTTCAGAGCCGATGATTGGACTGTCATCGATAAAGTTAACTTTAAGCTTGATTATAGTTCTGTAAAAGATCCACTAATTGGTTTAAGACAATCTGAAAATGTCCACATTGATAATGACAACAACAATATGAGCCACGGGAAACAACTTCTACAACAATTAAATCGTGGAAAAATATCAACATAACATATAAGATTGTAATATTCATCATTGATACTAAGATTTTTATTTATTTTGACAAGCCATTTAATTCAATGTCATTTCGGAATTGTATTGTTTGGCTTTATTCTGTTTTTGTAATTTATATAAGGAATATTAGATATTTTAATGAACACAATATCATGGTATTTACAAACTAGACAAAGTTAATGATTTTATAAATCAAGATGTAATAATAATGCAATTTATATTGTTTCGGTTTATATATCCATGGTTATCATACTCCAGATGAACCAAATTTATCAGACCATTCAACATATTTTTGTAAACCTTCTTGTGAAACAGATGGCTTTATATACTCTAAACTAGCTATGAAATCATTCAGAGTAATGGGCCTAATTTGATCCCTAGGTGTGTCGAGTAGTTTTTCACCCAATTCTCTTAGCGGACCCATAGCAGCATCTTTAGCTAAAGAGGTTATATCACTACCAGAAAAACCTTTAGTTAATTTAATTAATCTGTCAAAATCATTCTCTTCAATTGTATACCGTTGGTGAGATAATAACTTTTTCAGATGAGCTTTACGAGTTTCATCTTCTGGCAGTGGAATGTATTGACGCCTAACAAATCTCCTTCTTGCTGCCTCATCAATACTCCATGGCAGATTTGTGGCTGCCAACAACAATACCCTTTCATCATCAGTATCAGAGTCTTTTCCAGCTGCTGCGCTTGATAGAGATGACCATTGTATTAAAAATTCATTTTTGATACGACGACTGGATTCATTTTCACCATCACCATCTCTGCTGCCCATTATAGAATCAATTTCATCAACAAATATTATGGAGGGTGCTAATTTCTTTGCAACTGCAAACAAAGCTCTCACTAATTTTTCACTTTCACCAAGGTATTTGGAGGTTAAACTAGACGCACTTATACTGAAAAAAGTAGATTTAGATTCAGTTGCCACTGCTCTTGCTATCATAGTTTTACCTGTACCTGGTGGGCCAAATAATAGCATACCGGTGACGGGCTCTCTAAGACCGCGGAACAAGTCAGGGCGTAAAAATGGATAGACGACAGCCTCTTTTAAAGAAGCTTTTGCTGCTTCTAAACCAGCAACGTCATTCCAGTGAACCTCATCACCCTTTACAACAATCTCCGAAAATATTTGTTTTGCAGCTTTTTTATCAACCCCCTGAAGTGATTCGATTATTTCATCTTCTAATTTTTCTTTCGTTAACTCAATATCAACAATGTTTTCTTCTGATTTTGTTAAATTATCGTTTGATTTAGTGTTTTTTAAATCCCTTTTCGCTGCGTTTGTTTGTGATTTATTTGACTTAGAGACAGGCTTTTTCGTTAATCCATCTATATTTGATTCAACAGTACTTTTGGCATTTTTATCGAGTATCTTAGTCTTTCTTGGAATATTAGTTCTAGTACCTTTATTTATTATTTTTGAGGAATTAATTTCGGTGCGTTTAATTTTATTGGAGTTTGTATTTGATATAGAATTTTGAGATACAGCCCCCCTGTTCTGTATTCTTGAGTTCACAGGCCCGGATTTTGAATGTACCTTAAATGAATTTGATAAGTCTGTCGAATTTTGATTACTTGGTGTAGTTACAGTTTGCTTTTTTTTTGGTAAAGCATCCACTGATAAAGAAGAAGAAACTTTTGATTTTATTAATTTCTTGTTTTTATCAGGTAATGATTGAGCTGATTTATTCAATTTGTTCTTTATAATGATGTTAGTTTTTGGAGAAAACTTTGACCTAGAAATAGTTGGTTTCAACTTAGGCTTCTCTAAAGGCTTGCGTTGCTTTTCAGTTGAAAAACCATTTGAGGGGATCAAAGGAGTAGAATCTAACGATAGGTTTGATAAATCTTCTTCTGCTCTAGAAAGCTGTTCCAAAGTTTTCAACCTTTCCAGGTCTCTTTTTTCAAAACTTAAATAACTGTCATAATAACTTTCAAACTCAAAGCTATTATCATTCTCACTACTATCCGTTTTATTTTCATCTGCTGAGGATTCTGAAGAAAACTCTATTAATGATTTATTATTGTTGCTTTGTCTCCTTGTAGTTTTGCATAATATTGGTTTTTGTGTTGAATTCTCAGTATCCACACTAGATGCACTATTGTTACTTACATTAGAATATAAATGATTCTGAACATCTATTGGTTTAGATGCTATTGGATTGCATTTTATTGGGCTTGATGATCTTGCGTTAATCGGTGCTGATATTTTATATGTAGCATTGGACGACGCCTGTTTATTATAATGATCCTTTGGTTTTCGTAATGTTCTTACCATTTTGTTTGAATGATTATGCAAATTTGGTGACGCTAATGTATATGTTTTTTTGATATTAGACGATGCGGATGACAAAGATTTCGATGATTTCATGCTATTGGATCGTTCATCAAATGGTTGATAAATCCCACGACTGGACGGAGCACTATCCATGCTTGGTCTAGCAATCTTATTTCTTTCATTTACTTTATTTTGAACACGCTCTAAGTGAGTAGTAGCTTTATGATATAATTCTCTTACTCCATTCTTTAAACTAAGTTCATCCTTTGTATAATTTTGCGTGTTGGGATACGTATGATCAATAACCGTTAGTTGATAAAGGACATCGGTGTTTAGTGCTTTCCATCCTTGTAAAGCCCTATTTATCTCATTGTGCTCTTCTAATTTTAAATAGTATATTGATTCGTTTGCAACTTTACTGTACAATGCAGTTAAATCTGTTAAAGGCTGAGGTTTCTTTTTAATTCGGCTCCATTTTGTTAATATATTATTATAATTGGATGCCTCCATACTTTGTGTGTCTTAAAAATAAATAAAAAATTTTAGTGCAATAACTGTATCTCAGATTACGAGTTGTTATTAACTATCAACTTATTATGATCAAAAAAACTATAAAGTATTCCAATCTAATATTTTCAAAACGTACCAAGTTTTGTGTTTTGATATTGTCTAGTTCGTGTACTGTATTATTTATTATACTTAACCCTCTTTCTGAACGTCGACATATGTATCAAGATCATTTACAGATCAATGCCAATATTCACAACCTATGTTAAAACTTTTCAAATTGTTAAAAAATCATTTTACAGAATTTTTTAACATACTGTAATTTTTTCAAGCCTTAATTTAATTAAAGTTCAAAAATTTTGCGGAAAGGGAATCAAAGAGTACTAAACAATTTTCAATTTACACAGAACCTTGGGTGGAAGCCGTCTTTTTTTGAAAGAAGAAATCAAAAGTATTCTCATAATAATCGTGCAAATGGTTAAATATGTGACAGCTTTCTCCACCCCACTGGACATTGTAGGTTCAAATGTTGCAATGGACACATCGAATTAAATATTTTGACAAGGTACAACAGCTCATCCTGATCTTGTTTTATATTTTTTTCAATGGATGTGTAAATTAAGTCTAAGAATTAGAGCAAAAATGTATCGATGGATCAGCCATTGTTGAAGTATCTGACTATGTTAGAAGAATGTGATATGACGTGGTCTAGAATGACAGTTGTGTATTTTTTATATATTTGAATGTTTTTAGTACTTCTAATTAGAAAAAAATGTATACAGGCCAACACAATAATGCTAAAATGAATGTGACTTTAGATAGCCACCATACATGTTGGATAGCAAATGGACACAAGGAGAATTTCCATTCCCATTGATTTTTGGATTCATCGAAGTGGCCGGTGACAATACCTGTGTTTCCACCAAACTCGCCCATTACTGAACGTACTGTTATTTCTTTTATGTGATGGTTTTTGTTTGTAATATCTTTGGAACAATTCCATGAATTAGATTCTTCAAGTTTATTGTAGATTGTTTCACAGCCTTCATGATCATGGCCAGTTAAAATTACACCTGGTTGTCCATTTTTGAAAATAATATTCAAAACTTTGTTAGAAGTTTCTTCACTTAGATGATTTTGTGATCTTAATAAATTAGCTTTGTAAGGTTCTTTTGCATAGTCTGAGGGATAATATCTAAATAATGGACCATCATAACATAACCCTTCTTTCTTATAGAATGGAACATGTGTTAATAAAACTGTACTACCTGTGTAGTTTTTAGAATCTAAAGTATTCAAAAAGTTCCAAGTTGCGTCAATGAATTCTGGCTGTAAAGAAGGACCTTCTAATAGTAAAGAATTCAAAACCACAATTCTCCATGGATGATCTGTGTCATTATCATACTCAATCCAATAGTTATCTTTACCAAACAATTCATGGTATCTAGCCATGTGCTGATAAGTAACATCACCAGAATATCCTACGTCATGGTTACCTGTAACATTTATGAATAAAATATTTTCTTTTTCAGGATTCCAAGAATGCACATCAGTATAGCCATATTCTTTATTGAGATCCCCTTTTGTTTCCCTTTCATTAAATTGGTCTCCCCATGCCTTCCAATCAACTTTATATTGTCCGTCTGCATCTTGATTTCTATCCCTTAGAGTAGTCAAATAACTGGTATCTCTTTTATACAATCTTGTCAAATAACGTTCTGTTCTGTTATAAAATTCAGAATCACTGATCCATTGCGATGAAAATAAATCACCTAATATGGCAACATGGGTTGGATCCAATCTTTCTTTCATCATTGAGTAAATATGACCCAAATAATGATCATTAGCGTAAACATCTAACATTCCAAAATAACTGGTTTTCTTCCAAATACCTTTAATTTGAGGATCACCAAATGCTAACATACGAACTGTATGGGTACTTTTGGTATTTGTAATATTTGATTTTGAATACACCTGATCGTGAACATCGTTTTTGTATTGATTCAACCTCTGTAAAATTTTCTCAAACTTGGTTTGACCCTCCAATAAGCTATCCTTTTCTGCATTATCAAAGCAACCCCACGAGCATTCTTTTACATTAAAAGAAGGAAAGGTATAGATGTAAATGTTACTAACAATGGCTAAAAAAGTGGCCAACAGAGTAAATAATTTAAAACCGTTTGAAACCATATTCAACCGAAAAATAGACGACTCAATTGCCAGTTAATGTATTTGTTAAGTCACGTCAATCTATGTAATTAAGTCACAGTTATCTATCTTATAATAATAACACCTCTGATAATTCTACGATCAATCAATACAACTTATACTTCCAAAGTAGTACTGTAACATATATATTCTCTGTTGAATCTTAATTTGTGAATTTTTAGAATCCACGTATTCCATCGCTTAACCTTATTTTCATTTGAAATACACAAATACATTGAAATATTGTTATTGTATAAAGAGCATATATATGAATTGTTAGTTCCTATCCAATTCATGCATTATATTCTAGTGAATTATATTAAATTATATTATATTATTTTATTGTATCATTGAATGGATATGTATGTATACATAGGTAGGAAACTTTACAAAAGCTTGGCTCAATAAAAATTCTGACTATTCAAACAGCTTATTTTTTATATTTTTCTTTCTTTTGTTCTCCCAAAATCATTTCTTCAAACACTCTAGCTTCTTCAGCCTCTTCTGGAGATCTCTTAGCACTTTCAAATTTGTCAGCGATAAACAGTAATGCCTTAGCTTTTTGTAAACGTTCTTTGGATGGGACTGATTTATCATTTAAAATTCTATTGCAAACTTCTTTCAATTTTCTTTCTAACTCGAATTTAGACATAGCCCACATCACACCCAAAGCTTTACCAGCCATCATGCTTTCAAACTTCGCACGCTCATATTCATCTAATTCTTCTGGGTTGACATCGTTCATTTGATTCATTGCTTTTTGAGCTTCTAAACCAGTGGACAATAAGTTGTAAGTCTCTTTTACCGATCTTGCGTTGTCACGAGTACCAGTAAAGATCTTAGAAAAGCCGTATGTTTTTTTGGAAATTATATAATTATTGGCTTTAGTCTTATAGACTTTAGCAAGTAAATGTAATAATTCCATACCAAAACTTTCAAGTTTTAGTTCTTCTATTTCTTGATCTAATTTATTTGTGAAATCATCTAAGTGGTTATCTTTTAAAGCTAGTAAGTAATCAGATATCTTTATATTCAATTTTTTGTACAATTCTTCGACTTGTTTAGCTACATCTTCACGTCTCTTCTTTTCCATTTCGAATAATTTTTCTCTTTGTTCTTTTGAAGCCTTTTTTTTCTGTGCAGCTTCCTTCTTTGGATCATGATGAACCATGGAACCATCTGCATCTATATCTCCTCCTTCAGATGATGTATTTTCATCTTTCTTTGCTGCGATTGGATTACCATTGTCATCAAAACCTTCGGCAGCTTCACTTAATTCCTTAAATAATGAAAATTCACCAATCCAGTCTTTAAATCCATCACCACCAAAAATGGTAGTGAAAAATTCTTGAGCGTCTTCAAAACCTGCATTAGGAACCGCATCTTCTTTACCAAATTGGTCATACTTGGAACGTAAACCAGGATCACTTAAAACTTGATAAGCTTGTCCAACGGCTTGAAATTTAGACTGAGCATCAGGATCATCTGGATGCTTATCTGGATGTGTCTGCATTGCTCTTTTACGATAAGCTTTTTTGATCTCAGCTGGAGTAGCTTCTGGTGAAACTCCTAAGACATCGTAGTATTCGGTATCTTTTACCATCTTCAATAGTGCTGTTGTTTTGTTGTTTTAAGTCTTTAAATATTACTCTCAAGTTACGTAGCAGATATCTCGATCCAAGTGAACAGTTCAAATGAAGTTCATATAAAATAGCAGAAGTTCAAAAAAATTGTAATTTATAAGATTGAATACCTGCTACCACACTCTCCTAATTGAAAGTTAATCAATTACAAAGTTCTATCAATTTTCTTTTTATTCATTTTTCTTAAAGCTTAATCTTAACTTTTTGAATGCGGAACTTAAAAACATTTCGATGCGTCGCCAAGATAGGAGTTTTTTAAGACACAACTTAAATAAAACCGGATCTATCTTAATAAAAACACTACTATTTTACCAATTTATAGCTATACAATTGTGTACTCATTTAATCAATTTTTGGTATGTCCATATGGAGGATAATTGATATTTCACCTTAAGTGAATCTCATGCGTTTGTTTGATAATTATTCAAATTGTAGTGTTTTCTTTGCTTTTTTTTTTGGTTTGTTTACATACTCTTTTGATGATATATAACTACATTTTACATTCCATGCTTTAAATTAATTATATACTTAAAATTAGCACACTCAACAATGGAAAGAACCTTAAATTGTTGATACGATAATAATTGTATCAATTAAACATATGAGCCAAAATATTAATGTTTTGATATCATGCAACAATTTCCTTCAAGTGTTTTATCTTGTTTCATTTTTTTTTTTGCTTCGTTTTGTCATTAATTCTCATTTTAAAAACTGATATAATATGGATGCTATGGAAGTTTTTCTTCCACAAAAAATATTTTATCATACATGAAGTGAAATTGCTTAATAGACCATCTTTCTACCTGTAATGGTTCTTCTGGTTGGTTGATTCTCCTTTTCTGTTTCTTGATCATCGTCTAATTTGGCTCTATTTAACACTTTAACAAATGTGTCAACTCTGTATCTCATTCTTGAATGCATGTAAGCCTTTGAACATTTGATATGGTAATGAAAATAGTTTCTAAACAAAGTTAATTGTGAAATAGACATATTTTGTAATTCTTCTGTTTGGAAATGACGTGGAAACAAAACAAATGTGATAAATCTTCTACTAGCATCGTTCTGAGGGTTACGTTGACTACTAAATGAGTGTAACTCCAAAGGTGGTTCATTAGATACTAAAACTTGTGGAGCAGATTGAATGCTACGATTTCTTTTTCTAGCATCAACAAATTCTTGCAGAAAAACTTTACCTAGAATTTTATCAGTTTCATCTTGGAAGATAGTCTCAAAAATAACAGTCACACGATCATTTGAAGCTTTGATAAAAAATTGTTCATCATCTCTATTTTGAATGTTGTATACTTTATCAGAATCAATCGAAGAACCATCTTCTGGAGCTGGTAATTTACTCAATTCAAAATATTCTTGAAAAGCCAATTGGAATGGAAAACTCAAAATTTTGGTTTTCAATAGAGAAGCTTCGATTATAGATTCATTGTTTAATTGTGCTAAATCTATTATTAAAGTAAAATCATAACCAGATTCAACATTTGGCGATGTACTTATACCTTCAAAAGCTTGATATTTTGATTGCAAATATGCCAATAAACCATTATTATTATCGGATTTTTGAACAGTTTGCCAAGCTTTTGTTCTGACACTCAATGACAATTGTTGCTTATTTTGTGAGTCATTTGAAATATGGAAAATAGTGTAGTCAAAATCAGATACAATACGATCCAAAGTTAACGGAGTTCCTTTGCTACTGGCTTCAAGAGCTTCGCTTAATGTCTTTTGAATCAATAAGTTGTGGGATTTTAAATGTAACATTGTCAATAAATTTCGGCTCCTTACTTTTAGTATCCTCTTTGAAGCAAGTAACTTTCTCTAAATCTCTAAAGAAATAAATTCAGGAAAAATAAAAGTTTTCAGTTTTCCTTCTTATATAAATTTGGATCCAATTGATCGTAACAATTGTAATTGTTAATTAAAATCAATATTATATTGAGATCGTTACGATATTAACTTGAAAGAATAGTAATATTTAACAAAGTTTCAAATTTCAATATTCGGTATACACTTGTTACCCCTATCAAATTAAGTATGTAATAATTCTTCATTTTTGAAATCATAGTGTACGACTTGCTTAAGTATGTAAGATTTCATAAGGACACTGAAGGAAAGAGAACCTCATCAATAATTTAGAGCCATATGTTACAAGGTATGTAATGATAATTGTAAAGTTGCTAGAATGACGAGACCACAAAATTAGTATCAGCTAAGTTTTGTACTTGTGATATGGTTGTCCGCATAAGCTAGATCAGTTATATTTTTAAACAGTCGAATACTCTAACTTATACATGCTATATGAAAAGATATGTTTCATGACATATCTTTGATGAATGAATTGAATTATGGCCTTGTGTATCAATGCTGATGCTTTTTAAGCGACAATTTCAATATCTATCGTAATTTCGGCGGTTGGAAACATGTTCCTTATGCACTTTTCTGCTGCCAACCTTAAATTTTGTTCGTCAGTGTTCGAACCACCTTTCATTGATATTTTGGCTAATACAATGTACAAATCAAAATTGATCTTGGAAATTAGTAAGTTCTTGTTATCCAAAATACATCGAGCTTTGAATTCAGGTAATTTTTCAATTTTTTCTTTTAGTTTTGATATTATAAAACTGACATTAGCTTCATCATTTTTGAAAAGGTTTTTATTTTTGCCATCCAGAGTTGAAAAAATTGAGTTGTTAGTTTTTTCTCTTTTTGATTGTAATGTCATATCATCCTGATTCTCATCATTCAAGAGTGTTAGGGACAGTGTGGTAGTAGAAAACCCTAATAACAGAATCGTAGAAGTCCATTGTACAATAGTCAGACCATGCACTAATATCAAAGAGGCTAATAGAATAGTTGCTATATAATCTGCAACAGTTGCAAATTGATTCATTAATAATGGATATCCAAAAAGGTATACTGTATATGTTAATGTAACCAAAGGATTTTTTGTTTTCAACTTGGAATTGGTGTTTGCATAAAATATTTTGTATAATGCACCACCAGAAAAAATAAAATTGATTAACAACGCACTGTACCATAAAATCAAATCATTTGTTGTTATTGGTTTCACATCATTGCCATGTGAATGTGGAATAGATGATAAAATCTCCTCATGATTGTGGTTTGAAGATTCAACAAATCGTACAATCACTTCCTCTAAAATATGAAATAGTAAATCTAAACCAACAAAACCTAATGAAATAGCTAGTGCAAAACTTAATAATACATCGATTCTTTTCAATCCAAATGGAAACGTTATTGACCCAGTGGACCAAGATTCAAATTGTGACAAATTTTCTACTAATATAATTGCGACGGAGCCAATGATATCGTATAAAATAAAATGTGACAAAGTAATGAAATTATTCCACACTTTCGTATGACCCAAGATCAAAATTACAGTACAAATAATTATTTGCGATATAACGATGACCAACTGAAGATAAGCTTTTGACCAAGGAATATTAGAAACCATATCATTCCAATCGGGAATTGGTAGAGATTTAGCAATGTTTAACGGTATTTTAACTTCCGGCTCTTGAAAAAAGTTCATTGATACCGAAGAATGTTTATAACGATGACCTTTACGGAAAGATGTTCTCGATCCACCACTGGCACCATTACTAGAATTTGACTGGGGCCTCAATGCAGCAGAGCTAAAATTAAAGGGAGAAGCTTGTTCTGAGGAAATACCAACTATGGAGCCTCTTTTCTTTCTATTTTCCGGTGAACCTGATCGTCTTGGTGACTTTGATCTTCTAGGAGATTTTGACCTAGTTGTTGGAGGTGCTAACTGGATATTTGGTACATATTTCAAAGAGCCTCTCCTAGACTCTCTTTTCGGTGAACCTGGAAGTGATGGAACAGAAAATGGTCTACTTATATTGTTATTACTGTCATTGAGGTTACTATTATTACTATTGTTATTGTTATTACTTTTGATGTTTTCTTTATTACCAAAACTGAAAGATGCGTTGTATATCAAACTTGAACTCGAGTTGTTGTTATCTTTGGAGGCATATAGAGACGTTGAAGGCCGTGATAAATTAGAAGGCGAACCAAATAAAGGTTTTGTTAGCGGACTTCGTAGTTCATCGTTATTATTCGTTGGCAACGAAAACTCATTGAAACTTTTCTCAAAAGAAATATTATTATTCAAGTCCAAATCTTTTATTTCTGAGTCTAATCCAGGCGAATCTTCCTCTTGGATTGAGTTCATAATTGGTGTAGAAACAATTGACCGATATTTTTGGTCATTAGAATTGTCCATCATATATAAATTATATGTGATTTTTTGAACACCAAAAAGAAAAAAAAAACACACTTATCAATATGAACTATCAAATGTTGGTTCACATGTATCTTTTTGAAACTCAATGCTCCAAAAGTCAGCTTAAAGAATAAGCATTCCCACTCTTTAAATACGCAATCATTTATATTTTGTTATTTTTATACTTTCATTATTTTCATGTTTCAATCACGATAATGCGATATAAATTCGGTATTTTTATTTTCATCAAAAATGTCATGTAAATATATTTGGTTACTATGTAGGTAATTATATTTTTAGAACAACAATAAAATAATCTGAGAAAAAAATGTACTGGCTGACACAAGTTTTGGATTAATCGGTATATTAAGGAATACAATATCTTCAAGAATCTGTTCTGATATGTGCTATGATGTATGAAACATATATAATCTTTTACTTCAAAAACAGAAATTATATACTCTAAAGAGTTAATAAATGGCCTTTATCAAGAAAGAGTTTCAACCCGTCAGATAAGAAATTGAATAAATTTCAAAAATTTCTAATAATCTGGTTTTGAAGTCTTTTTAATACTGAAATGTTACTTGTTATCTAAGTTAGCAATTGATAAATATGTATATATGTATATGTAAATATTGAACTTACTTCTCAACTAATATTTGTTACTGTTATTGCGATTGTTGGGTCAATAAAAAAACCAACCTCAACTGCTTTAATTGAATAGGTTACAATCGTGACTCTATAACATTTTAAGGTGTAATCTTTGACATTGGATAAAAAACAATTTTTGAAGAATAAAATAGCTTTTGACAAAATGATGACTAGGAACCTTTTTAATCCAAACTTGATGAAACTAAGCATCAAAACGTTTGTAAGATTAGGATCAACTTACAAGGATATTCATAAAATTACGAGTTTACCAGAATTTGAAAAGTTAATCAGCAAAGAAAAGGGTAAATTATCAGTGATTGACTTTTATGCTACTTGGTGTGGACCTTGCAAGGCAATGGCACCTCACTTATCGAAGTTTGTTGGGGAATACCCTGATGTGAATTTTTATAAGATTGATGTAGACGAAAACGTCGACATTGCGCAAACCAATGCAGTTACTGCCATGCCTACATTCTTACTTGTTAAGGACGGTGAAGTTCTTGATAAAGTTGTCGGGGCAGATCCACATAAACTGGAAACTTTAATTAAAGAACTAGACTAAGTTAATATTCTATTTTGCAAAAAATATATAATACAGATATATTTTAACAAGTAACTAAAGTATTTGTAATATGAATTGTTTTGAATTAAGTTTTATATTTTTGATATTTTTGGATATATTTATATATACAGATATTCTATTTTATTTAATTGACAATTTAATATTGTTACAATTGATTCTATGAAAATATGATAAATGTTTGATAAAACATGCCATTACTGTTGTGCTTGCTGCGTATAAACAACATTTTGTTGAGGTTGCTGTTGGTACTGTAGTGGTTGTGGTTGCTGATGTTGTAGGTTCATCAAAGTGTTATTGTGAGCATTTGATTGTACAGGGATGGGTATATTTGGAGGAGACATATGCATTTGAATGTTTGAGTGCTGTTGCGATTGTTGCTGTTGTTGTGGCTGCTGCTGCTGTTGATGTTGATGTTGATGTTGTGGTTGCGGTTGCGGTTGCTGTTGCTGTTGATGATGCAATTGTTGTTGTTGATGCAAAATTTGTTGTTGTTGGTTCACATTTGGAGTTGACCGCAAACTATTTATTTGATTATCTTTAAGATTGATATCTGACTTCAATTTATTGATTTCATCTTCGTAGCTTTGTTTCATTTTCTTATGAGTTAATTCCAACTCATAGATTTTATTTCTAATAGATTGTAATTCTGACATGTGTTGATTGATTTGAAATTCATAACCTTTTTGATTTTGCACAGCCATTGAATTTGCTTCATTAGCAATGTTGTTATATTCTAAACTTATAGCTGACAACAATTCATCAACCTTTGCCATGCGGTTAGCCATTGTTCCTTGATGTTACTACGATTGCTATTTACGATTGTGTCTTGTTGACCAAAAAAAAGAAAAATCAGGTTTGCTAATCCGTTTCAGATTATCGCTATAAATGTTTTGCTTGTTACCTTTGGAACAGCAATTGAACTAACAAAATTACTCAACTTAACTTAACCAAAAATTACGATATAAATATGTAATATTATGTATAATGTGTAAATATCATCATGTATAAAATGTAACTTATTCTAACAACAATTACAAAACATATGCAGACTTCAAAACAAAAATTTCATCATCAAAAAAAAAGTGAAAAAAGTTTAAAGAACGTTGAAAAATGTATCACCTGTAGAATTAACATGTAAGCTCGTAGCGTTGCTTGGTGGATTAATCAATTCACGGAAAAACAAACACAATGATACAATACTGTACTATCCTATCCTACAATAAACTATAAAGTATGTTAGTTAATTGTAAACAGAAAACAATAGAAGACAGATTATATAAAACAGCATTATTATGTGGTAATATGTGGTCTGCTCTGCGGTGCTCTGCGGTGCTCTGCTCTGCTCTGCTTTGCTTTGCTCTTGACCAACACATACTGCAATAAAAGACTAAACATACCACTCAATGTATATGCGTTTACGTGTTTACATATCTCTATTTGTGTATATCTATGTACATGTATCAGACGTTCATCTCTCTCTCTGCCCACTCTCCCACCTCTAACACGCAAGATGTATCGTTGTTGTTAGTTTTTTTTCGTTTCTTTTTCCCTCAACTCTCTCTCGCACACACGCAGCACAATCCACACGAAAACACTAATCGTTCCATGGCCTGTCTTCTACTGCCCCAAGCATCCTTCCACACTTGCCTCTGACCGACACATATCAGACAACTCTGGAGGCCGATCCAGTCACGACCACCGTCCATGCTGAAACATCTGCAACCTGTCGGTTCTGTGTGTGCACCTGAGTGTCTTGTCGCAATTTTCATCGTTAGGATCACAGAAGCGGGTCTGTTTGTTCTCTTCTGAGGTCGGAACTTGGTCCCTCTAAGCTTCTATCTGGAGTGTAACAGTACATCCTTCGGTAGCCCTCTCTGTCTGTCATGTGTGTCGACGCAGGCCCAAGCAGACAGCGTGGTATCGACAGCAGTGTACACCGAACACGTACCTGTGGGTTTACCCGGTGCAGTCTGTGGCACCGGCGTGTGCTTGTCACCACCAAAGCCCCGTCGCTGGAATAGGGGTAATGTGAGTGTGTCTTTTTATGGGTTTACCCTGCTGGTGCGTGTGGTGTGTGTGGTGTTTTATTTCTGTTTTGGCCTTTGGAAATCGCACACGCTTAACAGCCCTGGCACATTCCACTGCTTGACGGTCTCTCTATCTACTGGTCCGGAAGCTTTCAATATCCTCTCTGTAATGTCGAATTTTTCATTCTTCCATGAGAAGCTGTATGGTATTTATAAATAGCCACATTTTGTAGTGTTGGAGTGTTGGTTGTTCAGGTTGGTTTGCCAAGGCTCATAGCTAGTTGAGTCAATTGAAACGTATATACATATATATATAGACCTCGAAAGCTTAACAGGTTGATTGACTGATTGACTGATTGTGTGGCTTTATTTCTGTTTCTTTTTTTTTCTTTGCTTATTTTGCTACCCAATGGCTTTAGAACCAATTAACTGCTCAGCTCACGCTAGGGACATCGAAGATGTCTATCAAAAAATCGTCAGAGATTCTGATCCTGATACTACTTGGATGATTCTTTCTCCAAATGCGCAAAAAGAGTACTTACCGGAACTAACTGGTTCTGAGTTTTCTGAGTTTTTGGGTTCTTTTGACGATACCAAAGTTCAGTATGGTTTTGCAAGAATCATGCCTCCTGGGTCCGATGTTGGGAAGAACCTGTTGATCGGTTGGTGTCCAGACTCCGCTGCTATGAAATCGAGAGCTTCTTTTGCTGCAAATTTTGGTGTTGTGGCCAATACTGTTTTGAAAGGTTATCATGTTCAAGTTTCTGCAAGAGATTCTGATGACCTGGATGAAAAAGATATTTTGAAAAGAATTAGTGATGCTGCTGGTGCTCGTTACTCAATTCAATCTATTGATTCCAATTCAACTACCTCGAGACCACGTTCGGCTGTGGGTTCAAAACCAAGTTCCATTTTCAACAAACCATCATCACCAGCAGCAAGTACTCCTACTCCATCTAAACCGGTCTCTAAACCTCAAAAGGTTGAATCTACATCAGTCACAAATGATAAAGATGACGATTGGGATGAACCAGAAGTTCAAGAAAGAGATTTTTCATCAAATCCATTAAAACCAAACGAATCATCTTATAAACCTATCGGTAAAGTGGATTTACAAAAGGTTATTGCCGAAGAAAAAGCAAAGCAAGATCCTCGTCTTGTTCATAACTTTCCTGCAGTTGGTACGAAACCACCAATAAATGTTTCTTCCAATTCTATTAAATCAGAAAACGATAAATTGGTTAAAGGTTTCAAGACAGAAAAGAGTCCTGCTGAGTTATGGGCTGAAAAAAATGCCTCCAAATCAGGCTCTTCTTCAGCTCCAAAAAATGATACATTCAAAGAAGAAAAACCAGTGCAAGAACATTTAGAAGAAGTTGACGATTTGAAATCAAAATTTGAAAAGTTATCTTCCAATAATGAACCACCGGTAATCAAACCAGCAGCTCATTCGCAACCCGTATCCTCTGCTCCAACACAGAAGAGTGATGTGAAAAAGTTTGGAACTGCTTTACCAGGTATGCATAATGAGGAACCAGAACAGCAAGAATCTGAAAATAATAATGATGATTGGGATGAAGAAGAAGATGTAAAGACAAATACACCATCTTTACCATCAAGAGTTAATGAACCTATTTCTCAAACCACAGAAGAAGAAGAAGATCAAGAAATGGAACATGAAGAACAACAAGAACAAGAACAAGAACAAGAACAAGAAGCTGCTCCATCATTGCCATCAAGACAATCTGTTGAGGAAACAGAATCTGCAACTGCTCCTAGCTTACCAAGTAGAGAAACTGCCGCTCCTCCTCCTCCTCCAAGAAAAACAGCTGCAGTTCCAGAAAAACCATCTATGCCATCTGCTATAACTGAATACGACTATGAAGCTGCGGAAGATAATGAATTGACTTTTACAGAAGGTGTTAAGATCATTAACATTGAATTTGTTGATGATGATTGGTGGTTAGGTGAATTAGAAGAGTCTGGTGAAAAGGGTTTATTCCCAAGTAATTATGTTACTTTAGAAAACTGAAACAAAAAGTGATTATTGCAATTGGTGCGCTTTAATTTATCATGAACTGAATTTTTGATATTTATTTTCGATACAATAACATTACGAAAATACCTTGTATAGAATAAATTATCGATAATCTCTTTTATAACGACCTAACCAAATATATATAATTGTAAAAAAAAAATATGAATGTAAATTTGTAAATATTTTAAATTCAATGCTTTGGGAATCTTTATATCACTCACTTCGATTTTAAATTCTATGTATTAAACCGTGATATTTCTATTGAAATTTGTAATTTTAAAAAGGGCGAAAAGAATCAAGAAAATAGAAAAGTTTGTACTTGGAACTTGAAAAATATCATTATAATTTCAAGACTATGTCGTTCTTTCTTTTATTTAAGTCGAGATAATTAGTATTGTGAACATCGAGTTTAAATTTTGAACATAAGTTACAGTTCACTTTCAAGTTATCAAGGTGAATCAACGAATTTTTTAAAGGTAACCATTTCCATAAAAACTTGAGCAAAATCTGTTTGTTTGAAAATTAATAATTGTGTCAGAAGCTTTCTTTATGGTTCAATACTAGACTTATAATTAACTTTAACCAGAAATTACTATTCAAGCGACTATATGAGATTGTTTTTTTATTGAATTATCAATAACTTTCAACATATTAATATAAAAGCGTACTATTTTATTTCATTATAATTACAAGTTATTTAACGTTTTTTATTGATAGAGTATTTAACCATGAAGAAATATGGAAATGCTAAAAATAAAAGCTCATCTCACAGCAGAGATGATAAATCAACTTTATCGTTTTCGAAATTGCTCAAGCAATCTTTGAAAAAAAAACTACCTGGTAATTATGTTCACGATATCAATCAAAAATCAAAACCTCAAACTGAACAAGATATTGAGATCTCAAATAAATCTGGGCACAATTCCATAGAATCTTTGAATACAACAAAGAATGAAAGCTCATTAATGAATCAGACAAGTACCTTTGACGTTGATGCTGACGTGGTAAAACCACAACAGGCAATTCATTCAACTCGTCAGCAAAATATTAGTGTAGGAAGTGACAGTTTGACCGATTCGGTAGCTTCTTCACCAATATCAAGTGTGTACTTTGATTCAGTTGATACACCAGACTACGGACATGAATTGAATAGGCGAATAAATAGCAACATCAAGCCAACATTACTAAAGATTAATAATTCTGACCAAAATAACATCGCCTTTAATCTTCTGAGTACATCTCAACCTCGCCGTACTCATTCATACATATATTCGAAAACTATTACCCCTTCAGAAATTGTACCTAAAAATAATTTAACTTCAAGTACTGGTACTATTACAGACTTGAAACAATATGAAGAGTTGCAAGAAAAATTAACAAGAAAACTATGCAGGGAAAGATCAATTTCAGAATTATCTGATAATGGAATGCAATTTCCATGTATAACTATAAATTTCGATAAAGAAAAGATATCCGATGAAGAATTTAAAAAGGATGAAAATATTTCACAGCTGAATGAAGCAAATCCCGATGATGAAAAAGGAAGCAGTTCAACTAGCAAAGATGAATATAGTTCAGACACTTATCTCCATACTGAAAATATTTCCAGCAATTTAGATAGTTCAAAATCTAAGACTTACAATGACGACATTCTTGTCAAATCAGAAAAGTTAAGATCAAAAATATATTGCAATCGATTCTGTGATATAAAGGTTGGGCCTAAATCATTTGAGAAAGTTAGATTACTAGGTCAAGGTGATATAGGTAAAGTCTACTTAGTTCGTAATAAAAAGACAAATCAATTATATGCATTAAAAATACTTAGCAAAGCTGAGATGATTAAAAGAAAAAAAATCAGAAGAATATTAACTGAACAAGAAATTTTAGCAACTAGTGATCATCCTTTCATTGTTACTTTATATCACACATTTCAAACCAAAGGTTATTTATACATCTGCATGGAATATTGTATGGGTGGAGAGTTTTTCAGAGCTCTTCAAACTAGAGAAAAAAAATCTTTATCTGAAAATGAGGCGAGATTTTACGCAAGTGAAGTTGTTGCAGCATTGGAATATTTGCATCTATTGGGTTTTATTTATCGTGATTTAAAGCCAGAAAACATTTTACTGCACAAATCGGGTCATATTATGTTGGCTGATTTTGATTTATCAATTCAATCACAAAATGATAACAAACCAATTATTGATACATTAACAAGCAATTCTTATGTCAATACAAAAAAAATATCAGAAGGTTTTAGAACTAATTCGTTTGTAGGAACTGAAGAATATATTGCACCCGAAGTTATTAGAGGAAATGGACATACAACTGCAGTTGACTGGTGGACATTGGGTATATTAATATATGAAATGCTTTATGGATGCTCCCCTTTTAAAGGAAAAAACACAAATGAGACTTTTAGCCACATTATGAAAGACCAAGTATCATTTCAAGGTCGAGATATCTCCAAAAATGGGAAAGATTTAATAAAAAAGTTATTGATTAAAAATGAAACCAAAAGACTAGGTTCTAAACAAGGTGCAGCAGATATTAAATCCCACCCTTTTTTCAAAAATACACAATGGTCATTTTTAAGGAATCGTGAACCTCCATTAATACCAATTCTAACAGATGAGGGGTTCGAATTGAAAAAGTCATCAAAACTCGATAAAAAACAAAATAACAATGAAGATCAGTCAATGGCCACTTTTGAATTGAAAGCATTTGACGGAGATGTTGATAACGATGATGATATATCCGACGGTGATCCATTCAATGGTTTCAGCTCAATGACACTGATCAAAGATCATAAAACTACAATGACTTATAAAGAATTCGATCCATATGGTGTTATATATTACAAGAAAAATTCCAATTTCACCAATTCTACTTCTCAAAAAGGATTTTTCAATAGATAATTGTACTGCATTTGATATACTATAAATATTCAATATTGATGGAATCTGTATATAATTTTAATTCTATTATTTATCTATCATTTGAATTATATTCCATTAAATTCATTAACAAAGAAAATTTTTCTTGTGACTCAAGTGTAGAAGATAAAAGTGCCTTCATTTTAAATGTGTCATACAAATTATCCTCTATTTCATTATCTTGACGTAACAACTCAGAAGCGCTATGAGCTTCATTAATTATAGATGAATCAATTTGAGCTAATTTGGCTACATTTAGACCAAATGAACTGTTGGCTAAACCTCTCTTGAGTTTGTAAAGAAAAACAACAGAAGTCCAAGCTTCCCCATCCAATTTTCTTTTAACGTAATCCATATAATAGTCTTGAACTATCGAAGAATTTAAATTCCTGGAAAGAGTTGAGTAGTGTGTGGTAAATAATACAACAGGGCATTGTTTCAATTTCACAAAATAATCAATTAAAGACCATGAAATAGCCTGCCCATCCTTTGTTGATGTTCCTCTACCCACTTCGTCTAGTAGCAATAACGAATTCTCAGTAGAAGTTTTAATAATATGAAAGATCTCTTGTAGTTCTATTTTGAACGTGGACTGTCCTTTTAATAGGTTGTCGTATGCGCCAATTCTCGTTAATACATTATCAAATATACTGGTTTTTAGATCATCAGCAGGGACAAACGAACCAATTTGACTAAGAATAACCAACAAAGCGACCTGTCTGATATAGGATGACTTACCTCCCATATTTGGACCAGTTATTATTAAAAACTTACCTGCTTTTTCGGATATTGTGACATCATTTGGGACATAATTAACATTCAAAGACTCAATTATGGGGTTTCTTGCATTTTTAGCATATATATACTGAGAATCATCGGTAAAAATTGGTCTAGTATAATTTGAATAATTAGAAGTTACAGATAAAGACAGTACGGCATCATATATTCCTAAGTTTACTATAACTTTTTGAAGCTTTTCGTATTCCCCTTTGATTGAGGCAATAAATGATTGATATTCTGAATTAGCCTCTTGGTATAACAACTCATTTTGAAATTGAAGTTTCTCATAAAGCTCTTTAGTTCTGGGTGTTTGGTATCTACTAATCATTTTTGTCTTATTAATAACAACCCAATCAGACGGTATGCCCTTTATCTGAGTGTTTCTGACTTCAATCAAAAACTCGATTTCATCCTTATAGGTTAAATGAGGCCTTTTCAAAATCTTTTTAATGTCTTGCAACTCAAGTTGTAACTCATTTTTAAGATAGTCAATTTCTCGATGAATGTCAGTTATCGCATCGGAATTATAATAATTATTCAAATTAAAAAAATCGCAAACATTTTTCTTTGGATCTCTATCTAATACAGCAGCAACGTTGATCATTGATAAAAATTCGGGGACTCTTGAAGAAAATAGATTATCTTTGATATCAATGAATAATTTGGATAGAAAAGGAGCTCTTAAGTGAATCTTTCCAGTTTCAGGAAGAATATCATTCCTAAAATATTCGTTATGCAATTTGAAGTGATCATAAAATTGATTCATTTGCTTCAAGAAATAGTACACTTCTTTTCTTGAAGTAATACCATACGAGATACGGTTGATTGTTTTTAGAATATCAGGAGTGTTTTTTAATAAATTGTTCAAGGAGTCAAAGAATATACTTTCAACCTCCTCTACAATAGCTTCAATGGAATCTAGCCTTTCGTCAATTAACCTTCTATCTAGAAGCGGATGTAAAACCCAATCTCTCAATTGCCTAGAACCGAATGCTGTTCTTGTATGATCCAGCAACCAAAATAAAGAACCCTTTCCTTCATCGTTTGTAAATATGTCCAAACTTTTTATTGTATTATTGTCCAATGTGAATGATTTTTCATTTAGAAAGTGCTTGTAATTAGATGATAGTAATAAGATGTTTTGGTTGTTATATTCAAGCAAATAAGAATAGAAGTTCACTATCAATGGTAAGAAATTGTCCGGTGTGTTCGACTCCGTTACAGTTTCTTTTAGCCTTTCAATTGGAATATTCTCCATGTCTATGTCATTATCTTTCTCTAATACAGCACAATCAATATCTTTAAATAATTTCGCTACTGTAGGCGGTAGCTTATCATTTGATATGACTTCGACGGGATTTAAATGAAGAATACGGGTTTGGAGTTTGTCTAATTTTTCTGATGTTTCAATAAAAGAATCATAAATAATGATACCGCTATTTAAATTGGCTGATAAAATTTGAAATTCATACATATCCTGCTTCGTATTGGATGTGGATATCCTGTTCAATAATTTTAGCATCCAAATAGAACTATTGTGGCCTAAAATAAACTTTTGGTTGGTACTATTGAAAGTTGTATTGACACCAAATGTGGCTTTTGTAAAAACACCGGTAATATTTCTTTGAAACACTGATGATGATTTTGAATTTGAATTTTTTTTAATTGCTGACGTTTCAGTTTGTTCAACAATGGCTACTTTCAAATTATTATGCACCAAATTTTCTAGATGAACTTTTAATCTTATGTCTGGAAAAGAACAATAGGCAAATTGTTTATAGTTTTTATCTTGTGTATTAGTTCCATCAATAGTTAGTTTTCCAGGTATAAGCATGATATTCAATAACTGACTAACAATGACAGCATCTTGGGCGAAGCATTTATATTTGTACCCTACTCTTACAACAAGAATTTTATCCATATTTTTCAATTTCAAATCCTTAACTTGTTGATCCAGTGGTGTTAATTTATCACCATCAGTGACTTTCGTTTTTTTGTTATCATTATTACCATCTATCTCACTGAAATCATTTTCATCACTATTTATTGAGTCTGGATTAAGTCTTTTTCTTGAAAGCATGATTCTATTAAGTTTGCTAGCAAATTCCTCAGAACTGCTGTTCTTATCCAAACTTTCATTACCATTAATTTCCCTTTTATAGTTTACTGACACTGGCTCCGCATGTTTTTGAAGATCATTCAAACATGCTGTATGCACGGAAGAATCCTTAGAGGATAGGTTGCGTTCTCCATTGTTTATACTTACGCCTGATAACCCAGATATTTCATTACTTTCTAAATCCTCATCGATTATTATCGTTGAAACCTCTTCTCCATTCTTACAATTGGTATTTGTAGCCAACTGTGAATCTTTCCTTGACGATTTGACGGGTTTGAAAAATCTACTTATTGTAGGCTGCTTGGACATAATTTAGTTACATAAAATGAAGCACCCGAGAGAAAATATGAAATCTCTTTCACTAAATTTACCGAACTTAATGTCTTAATTCTGCTATTGAGTTCAAATATCATTTGCAATAACTTTAACCATAATCTTCCTGATTAAATACAATAATGCATCTTAGGTCAAGATGACATTCTCTTTAAAATGAAACTTTTGATTGGTTATATCATCTTACACGACTTTCATATTTTGCTTCTTTTGTTTGCCCGCTCTTCAAAGTTTTCGAATAACGAAAAAAATAACAATCAATTCCTTTAATTTAGAACTTACGACCTGTATGTAATATTCAATCCAGATGAATTAATAAATGATAGATCCTAAAAAGGAAAAGTACTGAGATAGGCCAGAATAAAGTTCTGATTTGGTAGCTGAATGGTAACCAAAAGTGACTATTACTGTATATATACTGTTAAGAAGAAATAAGGTTTTATTTTCAATTCCATTTTCTAGAATTGCAAGCAAGAATTAAGTTTAAATAAGGAAAAATCAAAGTTGAAATTGTCAATATAACTAAAGATATCACATCATCATAATTGAAATTCGATAAAATCAGGAGTGAACACTTGAAAATAAAAAGTTAAGAATGAATAATTTCAAAAATTTGCAAGGTTTTATTACCCAAACAAACGCTGATACAATAGTATCTAATTTGTCAGATTTGTTATACTCTTTGGAAGGTGAAAGTTTGAATGATATGATCGCCTTGATCTTATCAGAAGTTTTTGCTCCAGGCTCTCAAGAAGGATTACAATCAAATTTAAATACTAGTTGGTTAACTCCAATTGACAATATTATAGATGCCACAAAAATTGGTAAAAACATTTCAGCTGCTATCATTGATACTTCAAATACAAAGATTAACTGGAATCGTGTATTCAATTTGATGTCCACTAAATATTTTTTGAACAATAACAAGGTGAAGCCATCAATGGCATCCTTAAGTTCAATTCTCGCTATTTTACCCTCTGGAGAGTTGATTGATGAATTTTTTGAATGTGATTGGGATTTGAACTGTAAATTAGACATAGCACTGCTATTACATAATTGGTCCATTAAAAATGGGTGCTTTAATTTGTTAGAGGCTGATGGACTAAAACTTGTTATGGGCCCAAATAATGAAACAGTACCTGCAATCAATCCAAAACAAATAAAATCATTATTATGTTTTAAGTCAATTGCTTTTATGAACTTACAAATATTTTTATTAAGAGATGAAATGGTAAAAAATGAACAACTGCCTTTATTTCAAGATATTTTCTTTCAAAATTACAATGTCGTACCAGAGTTTTTAACTTTTGCATTAATATCCGATTATAAAAAATTTATTTTGTTAACAGAAAACAAAGCTACTATTGATGAACTATTAGTTGCATTGATTTTGAATGTATATGAAAAGAACACCATTTTTACAAGTGCCGTTCTCAAAAAATTAGCATCTATTGACAACAATGGCGACAAATTGATTGAAGTTACATCTTTTATTTCTAATGATGACAAAGCATCTATTATAAAATTTATCAACATATTGAACTCAGAAAATAAATTAGACTTTGTTTTGAATAAAATGAACTTATCATTCTCTATTAGAATATTACCTGCTGCAATTCAAGTAGGTTGGAAAAATTTTCAAGAATATTTTGAGAAAAATCTCAACGCTAATGTTGTATCTGGCGTTTTGGATTACTTAGAAAAAATTTGTTCGATGAACGATACAAATACTTTTGAAAGACAAACCAAAATTTTTAAAATACATGAGTTGCATTATATTATCACAAAATTGATGGCATTTACGATTAACCCTCAAGAACAACAAAAATTTGAAAAGATTCAATTGTCAATTATAATTGTATTTCCAAGAATAATTAATTACGGTTATGGAAATGATGGTGCAATTTTAGAAAACGGTGACTTTTCTCCAATACCTGCAGAAGTTGAAACAGAAATGCAAAGTTATTTACAAAAAATGTATAGTAATGAGTTGAGCATCAAAGATATTATTGATTTATTGAGAAAACTAAGAGATAGTAACAATTCAAGAGACCAAGATCTTTTTACATGCATGACCCACGCTGTCTTGGCTGAATCTACATTTTTCAAAGATTATCCCTTAGATGCTTTGGCTACTACTTCAGTTCTGTTTGGCTCTATGATATTATTTCAACTGCTAAGAGGATTTGTTTTAGATGTGGCCTTTAAAATTATAATGAACTTTGCAAAAGAAGGACCAGAATCAAAAATGTTCAAGTTTGCTATTCAAGCAATTTATGCGTTCAAGATGCGTTTAGTTGATTATCCCCAATATTGTAAAGATTTGTTAACCCAAATTCCTGGATTACAAACTCAACCACAAGTGTTTCAAGCCGTATCAGAATCTGCCGCTTTACTAAGTCAACAAACATCAACCTCTACTCAAGACAAAAAACCAAATGTTGAATACATTCCCATTAAGCATTTTTTTGTCGATGAATTAGTAACTAGTATACCGCAGGAGCATCCATCGAAAGACATAGTTGAAAAAATTTTGTTTTTAGTAAATAACATGACAGAAGAAAACTTTGATTCAAAAATCAATGATATCAAAACGTTGTTGCTGCCACAGTACTCTGCATGGTTTTCTCAATATTTAGTTACACAAAGAGCCAAAACAGAAGCAAATTACCACCCCTTGTATAGCAGGATTATTTCATATATCGATTCTGATATACTATATGAATATATTCTAAACACAACTTTAAAACAGTTACTAATGATATTATCCACTAAAGATGTTAATTCAATTGATAAAACTTCATTAAAAAGTTTATCTTCTTGGTTGGGTAGAATTACTTTGGGTGTAGATAAGCCTATCAGACATAAGAACATAGCTGTTCGTGAACTTATTTTAGATGCTCATAAACAGAAAAGACTTGAGATAGTTATTCCGTTCATCTGCAAGGTCCTTACTAACGTTATCGATTCAAAAATTTTTGCACCACCCAATGCATGGACTATGGGAATACTTATGCTCTTAGCTGAATTAAATAAGAAAACCAACTGGAAATTGAGTTTAACTTTTGAAGTAGAGGTATTATTCAAAGCTTTATCTGTATCATTGACTGAAATTGAAGAATCACATTACTTAGATAACGTTGATATTGTAGAAGAATTAGCGGGAAGTTTGAATAACGTCTCTGTTGAACAAAGACACGTAGAACAACAAAGACAAATGAATACTATCCAGCAATATCAACATCATAATGTTAACATTCAAAACAGGCAAGCCAGCGTTCTGAATAATAATTTATCAGGTGAACAGCAGAATCCGCAAGAAATGGGGGCTTCCAATGAAGATTTATTTTCAAATCTACTTGGATCTACTGTTTTTGTTACACATCCAGATCTAAGAAGAATTTTTCAAATGGCCATTGCAAAATCTGTTCGTGAAATTCTTCCACCAGCCATTGAAAAGTCTGCTAGTATTGCCGTCGTAACAACTTCTAAGATTGTTTCAAAGGATTTTGCAACTGAACCTGATGATGCCAAATTGAAAGCAGCTGCAGTTACAATGGTCAGACAATTAGCGCAAAGTCTAGCGCGTACTACTTCTATAGAATTATTGAAGGATGATATACGTACAACCACTCAATCATTGGCTCCAAATCTTTCTTCCTTGATAGCTCAACCTTTAGAAGAATTACAGAAAGCCATAGATGAAAACATCAGTTTAGCCCTAATTATTATTGAGAATGCTGCAATGGATAGAGCTATGCAAGAGATTGGAGAACATTTGATACAAGAGATTGCTATTCGTAGATATCATAAAGAAAGAAGACCTGATCAGCCATTCTTGAGCCCAAATGCTAATCCATTTGCTCTTGGCTTGCCAGAACCCCTTGGTTTAACTAGTTCGGGTGTAACTCCGCAACAATTTAGAATATATGAGACGTTTGGTAAACTAAAAATAAACAATGATAATAATTCGATGACCCCAGGGATTCCACTTAGTGTTAATAATCAACAAATCAACGTACAACAACAACCAATAACTATTCAACAGCAGCAGCAGCAACAGCAACAGCAGCAACAGCAGCAACAGCAACAG
>JAKTPK010000221.1:64389-98602 GCA_030557565.1 Tetrapisispora arboricola
CAACAGCAACAGCAACAACAACAACAACAAAAACAAATGTTTCAAAATTATCCAAATGGGATACAAGCTCAAGTTAATGGTCAACTTCCTCCCGATATTGAACAAATACATCGTGTATTGGTTCAATTAATGGATAGTCTTGTGGTTCAAATAAAAGAAAATTCCGGTAAAAGTGGTTTACAGGATTTGGAAGAGCAGAATCCAATCAAAGAAATTATTTTGCAAATCTTAACTTTTATTGATGGTAGTCCTCAAAGAGATCAGTTGGCATTAAAAGTAGCACAAGCTGTTGTTAATAGTCTATTTGCAACTAGTGATAGTCCTTTGTGCCGGGATGTTTTATCCATCTTTTTAGAGCAATTATGTTCCCTATCAGCTTTAGCTAAAAAGGATGTAATTTGGTGGCTGATATATGCTCCAGACAATAGGAAATTTAATACACTGGTGATAAATTCGTTATTACAAGTAAATTTAATTACGGGAGGGGATATTGATACCATGTTATCATTTGCTATGAATAATAAGGTTGAAAATGCGGTGATTTTTTCCATAAAACTACTACAAGAAAATATTTTCAAGAATTCACCATCCATGATGAGGATGGATTTTGTCAAGACCATCAAAGTATTGTCTTTGATAAATGATGATTTGGTGAAAACCTTTTTGAATACATACAATACTAAGAAAATCATTCCCGTTGGCTCAGATGTCAAAGTTACAAAAGCTGAAAAATACAATGTAGTTTTTACTGAATGGGTGAAGTTGTTACAAGAAGTGGAACCAACTGATGAAATAACTGTTGTCTTTATTAGACAATTATTTGATCAAAAGGTTTTATCCAATACCGATGATTTGATGAACTTCTTCAAAGTTTCTTTAGAGCTATCGATTTCAATTTTCAAAGAAAGTGATCCTACGGGAGAAGTGTTTGTATCAATTGACTCACTAACAAAGTTGTTGATATTATTAATAACTTATCAAGAGTTTGAGAATATTTCTAGATCTGAATTTTTGAATATAATCTTTAGTATAATAGTTTTAGTTTTTACTAAAGATCATGAGCAAAGTCCTTCTAGTTTCAATGAAAGGCCATATTTTAGATTGTTTTCAAATTTACTCTCAGAATGGACCAATCTCCGTGGTCATAATTTTGTTAATATTTCAGATTCAAAAACAAAAAAAGAACTTATTGATTTTGATTGTGAGTTTTATGATATATTCTCGACATATTTGTTATCTTTACAACCTATCGCATATCCAGGTTTCTCTTTTGCATACATAACATTACTATCACACAGAATGTTTTTACCAACTATGTTACGTTTACCAGATAAAAGGGGTTGGGAAAAACTGACATTATTGATCATCGCCCTTTTTAAATTTTTGGACCAATACACTGAGACAGAAAGTGTTGCTAATGCTATTTCAGTTGTCTATAAAGGTACTCTGCGTGTTATATTAGCTATTTCAAACGATAAACCAGAATATTTAATTGAAAACCACTATCAACTGTTATCCAACGTAACCGCTTACTACATACAATTGAAAAATGTGATTTTGTCGGCAATTCCAAAAAAAATGTATATTCCAAATCCGTACAATACTGAATTAAACATGGAGAAAATTGAAGACTGTCAAATTAACCCTGTAGTTTATTATGATCCTGTCTTAGATCTTCACGTTTTCAAAAAACCTGTTGATAACTACTTGCGTATTCCTTCGAACTCATTATTTAAAACTATTTTGAATGGGATGCATAAAAAAGAATACGTTATGAAAAATGGTCTTGGCTATAATTATTTAGCCGTTGATACCAAACTGGTTCGGGCTATTGTATTACACATTGGTGTTGAGGCTGGTATAGAAAATGAAAAAACTTCATCAAGTGTCACTTTCAACACAAAGTCATCATATTACACTTTATTGTTTAACTTACTAAACGAAGGCTCTGCTGAATTAAGATCACAAATTATCGAATGCATTGTGGAACAATTAAGATATCCAAATATCCACACGTTTTGGTTTTGTTATATTTTAATGCAATTTTTCTATTCCAATGATTGGGGTGAGGATAAGTTCGAAATTCAAGAAATTATTCTTCGTAACCTAATTGAAAGAATAATTGTCAACAAACCTCACCCTTGGGGTGTTACTGTTTTATGTACTAAACTTTTGAATAATAAAGATGTTAAATTGGAAGATTTAGATTGCGTAAAAGCAACACCTGAAATTGCAAAAATTATTCAAGTTTTATCTCAAACATCAGGTAGCATGAAAGTTACTGAAGGTGCTAAGCAAATTCAAGATCAAACAATCTCCGCTTTGTGAAAATAAGTCAAATTTTTAGCTAGTTTATAGTTATTGCAACTATATTATTATATACAACAATAAATAAAATAATTTAAGCTATGCTATTTTGCTTCGTGTTCTTCTTATTCAGCTCTTAATTTTCATAGTAAATGTTCTTCGATTTTCGAACTTCACCGCATCATTCCAATGACTGAGCCTTTCAAAATCAAAAATTTGATTGAAGTAATAAACCTATTAAAAATGACATATTATCTATCATTTTAAGATTTGTCCTATCTTCTCACAGTAACCAATAATGATTAGGAAAATCATTATAGTTAGACCATTATAATCAATAGTTAAGTAATGCCTGTTGCATTCAAGAAGTTCATTCCTTTTTTGGGTGAGAGCACAGATTTCGACGAAACATCGCATGTTTCTAAAAGGCCCCCAAATACTGCATTTAGACAGCAAAGACTTAAATCATGGCAACCTATATTGAACCCAAGAACCGTACTGCCGTTATTAGTACTTGTTGCATGCATATTCACTCCAGTTGGTGTTGGCTTAATATTGAGTGCGTTAAGTGTTCAAGACTTAAGCATCAATTACACTCATTGCAACGAATTGGCTTCAACCGATGCGTTTACCGAAATTCCGCATAAATACACCAATTTTCACTTTAAAAAGAAAGTTACAAATAAACCATCCTGGAAATCGAGTACCAACGTTGACGGTGAAGCAACTTGTCAGTTGAAATTTGAAATTCCCAATAACATTAATAAATCGATTTATGTATATTATAAATTGACAAATTTTTATCAGAACCATCGAAGATATGTCCAGTCCATTGATTGGAATCAGTTGAAAGGTCATGCGGTATCTTTAGATGATATTGATTCTCATTGTAAACCTTTAAGAGAAAGAGAGGATAAAATTATCTATCCATGCGGTTTGATTGCTAACTCTTTGTTTAACGATACATTCTCTACGATACTAAAAAATGTAGATAATGATGTTAATTCATTTAATTTGACAAACAAGAAAATTTCTTGGAATGTTGATCGCAAGAGGTATAAAAAAACGAAATACACAGCTGATCAAATTGTGCCTCCACCTAACTGGGCTAAGAAATTTCCAAATGGCTACACTGACGAAAATATTCCAGATTTAAGCACTTGGGAAGAGTTACAAGTATGGATGCGAACTGCAGGACAACCTGATTTTTACAAATTAGCTTTGAAAAATATGAAAAATGAATTGTATGAAGGCATTTATATAATGGAGATCATTGATCAATATCCTATAAAATCATATGGTGGGACTAAGTCATTTGTTTTGACAACAGCAATAGCCACAGGGGGTAGAAACATTGGACTGGGCGTTATATTCATTATAGTTGCTGGAATATCAATAATATTCTCGTTTTTCTTTTTGATTAAGTTATTTATACAACCGAGGGCAATGGGTGATCAAACATATTTGAATTTTGATATTGAGGAAGACAATAAACAGGATCCTGATATATTTGATCCTGAAATGAGAGAAATTCTATAAGAAAAATAATAAAGGTCAAGGTTGAACGGCATACACTAAAATGAGATTTAGCTCTAATTTCTAGGATGAAATCAACATATTACAGATAAGACAATCAAAAAATAGAGATACATGCTTCGTGAGAATCAAATTTATAAATATATATACATCATAACTTATTAAAAATGATATATTTGTGAGAACATTTAGTCACTTCACTGATATTGAATTTCATTGAAGTTGATATTAGTGAAAAGGCTGTCATTGTTATCGGTGGACCTGAGTTGAGAGAAAATATATTATTAGGACGTACGTGGAAACGAGTAATTGATTTATCTTTGGATGTTAATCACTTCTTGATGGATATGGGTTAGATGAGACGTCTTCAACCCTCTAACACAAAAGTCAAATAATTTATTTCATGATTCGGGTAAACTACGACTTTTTTTCTGTTTATTATTTAGCAGAATTTTCAAAAAGGAAGAAACCATTTCGAAGAAACGATTTATTGTAAATAATTATAATTAACTTTTCATTTAAAAGAAGTTCTATCTAATATTTTAGTTTTTATAATGGGGATTGCGATATTATATTATCTATTTAATTTAATACAAAAAAACCATGGGAATTATCACCATTACTACGACATCATTAAGGTAGTTGTGGTAAACGAATCCCATAAATCAGATTTAATTATCTACACGTTATTATATTTTCGAATATAAGAAACAGAGTGTGGTGAACAAACTTCGTGTTAAATTTAAATTCACTGTATTTTGAAGGCGTGTTACATTCTAATTTAGGTTATATGTAGAAATTGATTTCGTTGATTCGATATCAAAAAGACATTCGTGCTTTGTATAGATTACATTGTCGTGATATTCTAGTACTAACATTTTTCTGTGGTTTTCATTCTTAATATTGAAGTATTGAATTGACTGAAACTATTTATCTTGTGTACATGTTATCAAATATATAGCATTTATAGATGTATCTTGCATAAACAGCAGCTTATTTGTAGCCTAATTTAATAGCTTCTTCGTAAGTTGGGTAATCACTGTAACCCTTGTCGGTCATAGTGTAAAAGTTGGGTTGATCATAGTTGTTCAATGGTAAACCTTTTTCAACACGGTTTACAATATCAGGGTTAGATACATAGTATCTACCGTATGCAATTAAAGTTCTGTCGTCCTTGACGTAGTCTCTGACAATTTCTGGGTTTAAAGATAAGTTACCAGCTCTGATAATTGGACCCTTCCAGATGGAAAAAACAAAATCGTTTGTAACACCTTCTAGGACACCTTCACCTTCAGCTAACATGAAGTCTGTGGCTAATGGTTCAACGACGTGAATGTAAGCTAAACGCTTACCTTCTTTACCTCTCTTTTCTAATTCACCAATAACGTAAGAGAATTGAGAAATCAACATTGGGTTGTCACCACCAGACATGTTACCAAATATACCGTATGGAGAAAATCTCATACCAACTTTTTCAGCACCAATAGCTTCTGTAACGGCATCGACAACTTCTAATGGGAAACGGGCTCTGTTTTCAATTGATCCACCATATTCATCAGTTCTGGTGTTGGATTTTGGGTCCAAGAATTGGTTTAATAAATACCCATTAGCACAATGAATTTCAACACCAGATGCACCGGCAGCAATGGCATTCTTAGCGGCAGCAACATAATCAGCAATATATTGCTTGATTTCATCTTTAGTGATACCGTGTTGGGAGATACCAGCTTCTTTAGCAGCAGCCTCTTGTTTTTCATTTTGGTAAGGGGTGTCAGATGGAGAATCAAAACGTAAACCATCGGCAGCCATGTTAGCTGGTGGTGCTTGTCTACCTAAAACCCATAATTGAATCCACATGAAAGATTTATTGTTGGTAACAGTTTCGACAATTTTTTTCCAGTGAGCAGTTTGCTCTTCAGACCAAATACCTGGGGCACCAGCGTAACCACCACATTGGGCTGATGGGAAGGCACCTTCAGCAATAATCATAGAACCTTCTCTCTTAGAACGTTGGTCGTAATACTTAATGGTCCATTCCTTGTCTAAAACGTGATCTTTATTGGCTCTCATTCTTGATAGAGGTGGCATAACAACACGATGCTTGACGGTAGTGTGACCAATCTTCATTGGCTTGAATAAGTTAGTGTCACCCAAAGCAACAGGTTTAAAATCTTTAACAAAATCCATTTTTATATTATATATTCTATAAGTGTGCTGTATTGCCCTTGATGGTTATTGTATATATATAAATGTATATATATATATGTATATTCACTTGTTATTGAAATATTGTCAAATTAGTTTTAGTACTGTTAAATAGAAACAAATATTAGAACGTTAAGAAAAAAAAAATCGATCTAACTTTGACAATTTATTGTAACTCGAAATTTAGTCTCCGTTATATACTAATGATGTGAAAGGTTTGATGTTTTCGGAATTCAGGGAAATGAAAGAAATTAAAAAAAAAAATCTATCAAATCTTAAGCTTCTTATGATTATTTTTTTGACAAAAATATTTTACCAAATCCATAAAAATATCAAATGATAGTGGATGAAAATTTTGTGATCTCTGTTAGTTTTTTTGATGACTGTCTGGCTATTGAGGTTCCAAGATACTGAATTGAATGTTCACCCAAATATGGACAGTCAAGAGACATTTGTTAAACATTTAAAAGTTACGATCTCATTCATTAGCAGAGGTTCCAATATTTGCTTTATTAGCTCTTTTCTTTTTACTACTTTCGATCTCGAGAAAACAAACGGAACTTTTTCTTTTTTTGTTCAAAAACCCTCTGAAACCTCGCAGACCTGGCCGAAAAATTAAGAAATTCAGCCGATGTATAATGTTTTTCTAACATACTCAATTTGGTTTTCGAAACGGTTTTTTTTATTAGTAATCCAAATATCTCCACGGCATTGTCCCAGTAAAAATTAAAAGTTTTTTTTTTATTTCTTTTTCTTTGGATATCTTCATTTAACAAGAATGGTAGAAATATTTTATTCATTAGTAATCTTGAAATTAATTAATATCTCATCAATTTTTGGCTTGAATGGTAACAACTCAGTGTATGTTGATGATGTTTCTGTTGTTTGATGCTTCATCAAGATGGATATTTGTTTGATCAAACAAAGTAGACATTAACTAAAAGCCTAGAAAAAAATATTTGTAGTAATGTTTAAATGTATGTGTTAGAAAAATACTATTTGGCAACTATATTGCAAAGAACCACGGTAGTAATTTGAAAGATACAAACTTGGCGTCAGTTGTATCGTTAGGCATATCTCATAGATTGGTTCAAAGACCAATTTTATTTCACAATACTACCGGATTTATCTTGACTATGTTTATGTTTTATGTTTTGTTTTTATTAAAAAGGTTAAGCAACATTCGGAAAAACTAAATTATGCATTGAAAACTTTTCTTTTTTTCATAAGTTCAAATAATCGGAAAAACTTTTAATATCTGGCCCATTGTCTAAAATTGGTTCTCTCGTTCCAATTACTCGATATTGCAAATTCAATTTACATGACTTACTTTGTTCTTGCCTCTGAAAATACTTCAGAAATCAAATTAATATGATTCCTAAGAGAAAAAAAATTTAATGAAATAAATAAAATGTAGTTCAAAATAATGATCATAAATGTCTATGCAAATTGTTAGCTTTTTGAATTTTATAAATGTGATTCTATGTATTATAATTCTATATGAAACTTGTTTTGATATGAAACTTTTGTTTTAAACGAAAAAATTGATTTTGTATTTTATTATTAGACAAATCAGTAAAACGTCGACATGGAATAAACGCAATGTTTTGAAATAACTTATGCTTCGAGCTTATTTTGGTAAAATAAAATTCTATCAGCCCATTTCTTATTTGTAGCGATTCGTTTCAGACGTATCAGTTCAACATCATTAGGCGATGACCAACCAGATTTTGAAAAAGATTCTTCAAGAGTTGCAAACCTTTTATCTTCAACTTCTTGCTGTTTTATTAGTAAATCAATGTATTCTTTGATAGTCATTTCTTCCAATTTCAGACCAGATGATTCAGAATCTACTCTATTTGAATCTGGTGTGTCTTCGACCTCTTCACCATTGTTGATTTTACCATTGTACACTTCATCAAAGTTGATGTTAGATTGAATTCTATAATTATTTGGGCTCTTTGGACTGTATCCATCTGTAATGGAAATCACCGGTACAGATTTAGTAATTTTATCGGAGTTAACCCTAAGGCTTGTGATATCTAATCTACTCAGATCAGGGACTTCTGCATTCTTGTAATTGAGATTATACTTTTTGTGTTCATGGCCAGTACTGGCAGATCTATTTTTCAACGAAGGTTTTCTGCTAAGTCTGCTTCTGTTTGATGAGCTTCTAGAATCAAGGAAGTTTGTGCTAGAAGATCTCATTGCCTCTGCTGCTGAATTAACCCGTTGTAAACCATTAACTGGTGTTCCTGTTCTTATGTAAGATGGCATTGAATGGGTCCCTGTCGCTCTATCAAACCCGTTAATACTTGCTGTTGAAGCGCTTGTTAATTCGGAGTTTTTCATATATAGTTGTAATGACGGATCCTCTCTCAAGTTAGAGTTAGATACGACTCTTCTTACTGAATCTCCACTAGCACCAATAATCCTTGAGAAGCTTCTCTTTACTCTAGAACTAATGGATGGATTTCTGGAAACTTCAGAGGACCTGTTCAAACATGCTGAAGAAGTAATAGATTGTGAATCAAAATTTGGATTATTGTTAGAATTGATTTGGGTAACGTAATTTAGATTATCAGGTATCTGTATGGAAGTTGCTTGTTCAAAGCTAGAAGCAATACTCAATGAAGGTGAGCTTGTTATATCGTTATTATTGTCGTTTAAGTTCTGATATTTATTTGAAGAGTTGCTGTTATTCAAAGATGTCTTTTTGAATAAAGCACTCGAAGCTCTTTTCAGCAGTGGAGGTCTTTTTTCGTTCGTAGATGTGTCAATTGGGGCAGATTCTAATAATTTGTGCTTTATTGACGAAGATGTCGAGTCTGATCGTGATCTATATAAATTATCAATTGAATTGCCACTTGCCCGTAGTGGTCCATTAAATAGTAGCTCTTCTTGATTGAAATTTTTGAGTTGTCTATTTGACGCACTAGTGGATGTTGAATGGTTACTGCTTATACTTATTTTTCTATTTGAGCCTTTAGTTTGTTTCACTAAATTTGAATTGTTATTGTAATCATGAGATGATGATGATGATGAATTAGAATGGCCAATATCTAATGAAGATGTCATAGGGAATTCTATTGGCTGGAAAAGTTGACTTTCATCTAAGATATTTGAACTATTATTATAATTATTATTGATGCTGTTGTTGATTGCAAATGAGTTGTTATTAGAATTCAGTTTGACATTTGAAAACTTTTTCTTCAAAAGAAGTCGTGGACTTGTAATCATAGGTGATATTGGACCATTGTTAGTACTTGTATTTATCGTTGTTACTGTTTTCATGTCATGATTATTAAGATTATTAGTATTATTGTTAGTATTATTATTGATTGATCCGATAGTATCGCTGTTTATTTCTGAGTTTTTAAGGATATTATTATTATTCAAAGTTGAGTTCGAATTTTGTGGAATTTTCAAAGCTTTTGATAAATCAAAAGACGTCTCTGCTATGGTTTCTGGGTCCAATAAATCATTGCTATCTGTGTCACTATTTGAATTGATGAGATTTTGATTGAAATTTCTTGGTGACTGTAAGTTTTGTTCAGCAGTTATTATGTTCAAACCCAAACCAGCCACATCATTCTGTACATTATCGAAGTGTAGATCGCTATCATCGTGTAGCTCAACGTCGTTGATATTATCCATCAGTATCTTATTGTTATTGAGCACAACCATGTCACTATCGTTATCATTATAATTTGAGTTTCTTTCGTTATTACTATTGCTGATACTTTCATCGCTATGTCTGTTATTATCGGGTAGAGGAGGCAATAAATTCAATTCATCTTTGCTATTGCTCCTACCAATGTGAATATCGTTACGGGTATCAAAGTTTTCATTGTGAATAATCACAGTATCATTAACTCCATTTGTGGAATACGACACACTCTCCATCGAATTATTTTCTGAACCTATGAGGTCTTCGTTTGACAAAGGAGTTCGACTCGAAGAAGAGGAAAGATTACTATTCAACTGTGTTAATTCAATATCCTCCTCTTCCTTGATATCATGCAACGTATTCGATTCAGTAAGTTTGATATGTAAAAAATTTTTTGTAGTCTCAACAGAAGTAATTTCCATGCTAGAGGTATATGTCTATATGATCTATGAAGCTGAAATACCAGAGAAAAAGTCAAAAAAAAAATCAATGCGATGATATAAATATTGTTGCTGTTGGTATTGGTATTGGTATTGCTGTTTGTATATGTTACGTTTTGTTCACTAATAATATGGTTTATTGCTAGTGTAGATTTGCATCCCAAAAAAAGACCCAATCGAAAATTATGACTTATATATATGTAGACTCCAGTGGCCAAATGTCACTGTGTGGGTGTAAGCGTAAGCGTAAGCGTGTGTGTGTGGTGTGTCTTGGTGTCTTGCAAGCTTAAATAGCACAAAATAGCACAAAATAACAAACACATAAGAAGAAAGTGTTTTCCAAATGTTGGATATTGATGATTGTTTCTTTTTTATTCGATGAAAACCCACCAGGCAAAATTTCCCACCCAAAGGCTCATCAATAAATTTTTACAATGGTAGCGAAAAGTTGTGAAATTGTTTCCGGTGCTCAATTGGAAGCTGCGAATCAAAATCACTTCGCACTGAAAAAATACACGCCCAAAATTGCAATACCGCATTGACTGCCAGACTGCCAGGCTGCCATACTGAAATCTACCGAGCGCGCAGCGCGCGGTGCACAGTGCTCAACTCCAAAATTCGTCAATTTTGGGTAAGCGCTTCTCATGTTTGAGCGTGCAATTCCTCGGGTGGGCGGGTCGCGAGGAAAGCAGCGCGAGGAGAAAAAACATTTCTTTTTTTCGCTGTGGTGGGAAATCCATTGGTGTTCCGTTGCGGTGTTTGTGCTTGTGCTTGCGCTGGTGGCAGACGGGGGGAGGATGCCGGACTGCCTGTGTCGGGCACCAGCCGGACACCACAGGGTAACGCACAGCACCAGCGAAGTTTTTTTTTTGGGGGGCGATGGGCGCTCAGCGCTCAGCGCTCGGCGGTTAAATCGCAGCGGCACAAACTTACCCAATTTCACGGAGCCGGGTAAGGGTGGTCGCTGCACACCGTTGGCACGTGACTTGCACGTGACTCTCTCTTTTTTCCTGTACTCCACGGTTGGAGGGTTTCGGGAGCCCGAATCTCTTGAGTGCATCCAGACTCCATAGAGATGTTTTTGCAGGCTTGGCCGCCCAGAAGCTTGGTAGGATGGCTCTGTTTTGGTGACTGGTATATTAAGACAAGCACCGCTGTATATCTGCATATATACAGCGGTGCTTGCGGTTCAAGTTTTGTGTCTACGTGCCTCCCCGACCCCAGAACAGCTTTACACAAGAGACTCCAAGACGATGAAGAACGAAGACAAACAACTGCAACTTGCCACATTCGCTAGATCTTGCTCGATTAACCTGCTATTGCCGTTCATCAACGGTCTCATGCTGGGTTTCGGTGAGCTGTTCGCTCACGAGATCAGTTGGAGATTCAATCTGTTTGGCAAAGGAAACAAAGCTTACAAAGTGTTCCCGGAACGTCGTTTGGCAGAGAAAAGTAACTTTCTGTAGTTGGTCTCTTTTGGAAACCCTGTCTTCCACGCATGTGCATAGCTAGACCGTTTTTAAGTTTGTTTTTATGTATATAATCTAATGATATGACACTTTACTACATCCCAGTAACAATCCTTCTCTGCCTTTCTGATGGTCCATCTCCGTGGCAGATTCATCCTTCTTTGTTACCCGGTGTTATGGTTACCAATCACTTTTCATGGAATTTCTGGTTCTGTTCGGTACCAGGGTAAAAACGAGTAGCAAATGCTATATGTATGATCTATCTGGCAACCCTCTCTGAACCAAGTCACAACAAGACCTTATAATGGTTTTTCATCATGTTCCAATTATATTTTGGCTGTATTACCATGTAAAAATCGTTTATATACATCACAGCATTTGCTCGTTATACATCGCTGCTGAAAAATTATTTGGCTATTACATAAGAGCCTTTTTAGTACCTGTTCATACACATTCTGTCGCTTCAATATTTCAATATTTTCTAAATCTTCAGAGTCACTCCATCACGGCCGAATATCGAAAATTTCACTCAGATTTTTTCGAAACTGTGACTAATCTGTGCAAGAAATTTGATATATATAACCTGGTACCTCAACGTGTTACAGCTACTTTTGTTTTTTTTTGGCCATCATTATATATAAGTACTAAGTATTTCTCCTCCAAAGACAGCTAAGTATCATACTAACTGCACCACTTACAAAACTGTCAATTATAGAGTACTTCAAAATTAATATATAAAAAAAATAACATTAACACATTTTTTTGGCGTTTTTTGATTATGTTGAAGAGAAATATTACCTCGATTACTAGGAATTCGATCAATTCAGTTAATTCTTCGAATGTCGCTATTGGTCTGTTAATATCTCCCGCTAGAAGAATCAATCTTGTTAGCTTCAGGAATTATTCAACTCCTGTTGAAACCAAAAAGGAAAAACCTCCTTTAATGCAAAGGATTAAACATGAAGTTAAACACTACGTAAATGGTACGAAATTATTAGGCTACGAAATTAAAGTCTCAACTAAATTATTATTCAAGTTTAGTCAAGGTTACGAACTTACTAGGAGAGAGCACAATCAATTGAAGAGAACCATCAGCGATGTGTTTAGGTTAATTCCATTTTCTGCATTCGTAATTATTCCATTTGCTGAATTGTTATTGCCAATTGCCCTGAAGATCTTTCCAAACCTATTACCATCGACTTACGAAAGTGTAACGGATAAAGATAAGAAAAGATTGAAGTTATTGGAAACAAGAAGGAAAACTTCTAAATTCTTACATGAAACTCTAGAAGAATCGAATTTATTGAATTACAATTCAATTGAAAACGATGATAAAAAAAAAAACTTTATCAAATTTTTCACAAAGTTGTATAATTCAAAAACTGATCAATCAATCAAATTTAACCATGAAGAGATAATATCAATTGCAAAGATGTTCAAAAATGACACCGTATTGGATAATCTATCAAGACCTCAATTAATGGCTATCTGTAAATTCATGTCCATCACTCCTTTTGGTAATGATAATTTACTACGTTATCAAATTCGTTATAAATTAAAGTCAATCATGCAAGATGATATCATTATTGACTACGAAGGTGTTAAATCATTATCCGCTGAGGAATTACATCAAGCTTGTGTATCAAGAGGTATTAAAGCTTTTGGTACTTCGCAACAAGAATTGACAAACACTTTGAAAGTCTGGTTACAATTGAGATTAAAAGAAAAAATTCCTTCTGTTTTAATGATGTTGTCTTCAACATATGTTTATGGTGGTAAATCTGACGAAAAAATTTCTTTAAAGATAGAAAAAAAGGTTGAACCACCAAAAAATGAAAAGGTTTCATCGGATTCAAAAGATCATGCAGCTACATATAATGAGCTGCTAGAATTATATTACGAAGGTATTTTACAAGTATTATCTTCTATTCCTGATCCTGTATATAACGTTGCTAAATTAGACGTCACAGAGTCAAAACCTGAAATTATTGAAGAAGCGAAATCGGCCGTTGCTGAAGAAGCTCAACCAGTTGAAGGACCTGAAGTTGTTGCTTCCTCGACTAATAACGGTTCGAGTTCAGCTAAGTCAAAAGAAAAACCAAGTTCTGTCGAGGTTAAACATGATCCAGAAACCGAAGAAGTTCTTCCTCCTGCAAAACCACCAAAGAATACAGAGGTTGTAAAAGCTGGAACAGAAAGTGGTAGATCTGAAGAAAATGTTAAATCTGAAGAACCGGAAGAGCCAGCTGACCCTAGTGCTTTCAAGTTGAGCGTATTGAAAGAACAAGAAGAACTGATTAAGAAGGAAGAAGATGAACTAAAAGCAAGAAAAATCAAAGAACAAGTCCATGATGATATTAATTTAGACGAAGTTGAAGAAGAATCTACTCAACCTAAATCGGAAGACTCTGTTCAAACAACGATAGAAAAAACAAAAACCGAAGCTCAAAAATGAATGTAATTAAAGATAAGTAATTTAAAAGAGAGACGAGTTGTAGTTTTTTGAATAAAAATTCCAACAATCAAAAATCCAAAGTAAAATCCCTAGCATAAATGCGATTATGTTATTTTTCTATGAGAACGGATGTCTTGTCATGCTAATATTAATCTGCAGTTAACTTATTTATTCCCATTCCCTTCATGTCACCTAAATTGATACCTCATCATAAGAATTTATTGCTTGGTTTTTTGTCTATTTATTTCACTGGTCGCCAAGGACCAATTATATAACATTTTTAATATTCAACATAGTTTAATAGAATAAACATTCACTCAAGGTTGTTGCTGATATAACGTTCAGTTATCGGCAGTTGAGATTTTATCTTTGATAACAGCAAAATTTGTGTTTTCAATCTATACTTTTTTTCTTTAGTTTTGAAATGATATAGTATCAGATAAGGTGAAAATGGCTTATGTATATCCGCACCCTAAATTATTTTTGAAATATTTTTTTGAAATGTCATTTATTAAAAAAACTAATTATCTTATATATATCTGTGTAGTTTTACTAAAACTTAAACTTATTTCAAGTATTAAACTGAGCACTTTGATCATTCCATTGTACTTGTAACCGCCCTCAAGAGGAACTACTCCAATAATCGAAATAAACTTGATGATATAGCAATACTTATTCGTCAATGATTTAATGAAAGAAATGAATTTACAAACTTCAAAGTTATCAAGGATAGAACCTAAGGCAACAGTTTCTAGTCACAAATCGAGTATAACAATGCAATTATCAAAAGAATGGGTGTTGCCTTCAAGACCAGTAACATATAGAAAAGAGTCCCCAGCGGAATCAAGCAATTCTTCAGATATCTCAAACAAAGATAAATCTGCGGTGGTTGAAGAAAGTAAGAACAACGAAATTGATCACGAAGAGTTAAAAAGAAAACGAAAATTGAATAGAGAAGCACAAAGGGCTTTTAGAGAAAGAAAAAATATGAAACTTGAACATTTGCAAGAGACTATTCGAATTTTACAACATGATATCGATGTATGGGGCAAAAAATATAAGAAATCCCAAAATGATTTGAGGAAACTAAGGAAAGAGAATACAGCATTTAAGAAAGAAAATAACATGTTACAAAAGAAATTAGAAGATCTTCAATCTTTAAATAACCAGCCTAAAGCAAATAGCTCTTTAACTTTACCAAGAATTCAGGACCCACTCTTCGAAGAGTTTATAAATAATTTCAAACCAATGAAAGCAATATCTTTAAAAAAAACATCTAAAATTTCGAAAATGGAAGGGAAAAAATCTAATGAAAAATCCTTTACCTTATCAGATAGTTCCATGCAAAAAACATCATTAGAAGTTGAAAAATGTGGCCTTTGTCCCGATATTAGTGTATGTGTCTGTTCCCAATTGTCTGATCCTTTAGCAACCAAACCTTATTCAAAAACCAATCAAAAGTTTCCGAATACAGAGCCTTTAAAAGAATTAACTTCAACACTAACCTGTTCCTCTAATCCAACATCGTGTTCTAAATGTGCGGATATTAATGAATCTTGTATAGGAAAACAGCATAGAGTTACGAAAGATCAAACTGATGAAAAATTATCTGATTTGACAAACAACATAAATGATACAACAAAATTAGTGAAAGAATGCAAAGATTTAGACCATATGGAAATCGAACTTTCCTGTATGTCAAAAAAAAAAAGAAAAAAGGTATAATTCATTATAATAAATCATCTTGTACATTATCTTGTATCTTTATAGATGGAAAGTTTTTTCAAAGAACTTTTACAAAACATTGATTTTTTTTTGGATTATATCATTAGCAGTTCAAGAAAACAAATTAAAAATAAATATTCATATTTTTTATTTATTCAATGTATAAATGATTATATAATGTCCCGTTAATATTACTATAATATGAATGCAGCAACTTGGGCAACCACTTGGACAAACTTTGGCACTTTCATATTTGAAGCAGCACCTTTACTTGAAGATGATTTTGAAGATCTAGATGATGTGGAACTGGATGAAGTACTAGCAGAAGATGAAGTAGAAGAGGAGCTACTAGAACTGGATGAGCTAGATGAGCTAGATGAGCTAGATGAAGATGAACTAGAAGAACTGGAAGAACTGGAATCATCAGCATCGACATCATCATCATAACAGTTATCAACTGTGGATAAACCAGTTCCCCAACCTTTGCCAGCCCCGGTACTGAAATAGGCTGATGCAGCGCTTGGCATGTCTGGTAAAGTGTTATTAGCTTCCCAGATACCTTCTTCATATGCTGGACAAGTGGAATAGTTGTAAGATGAAGAGTAGCCACCATCGCCAGATGGGTTAGACACACTACTGTATTCAGATTTCAAATTTTCAAAATCAGTTAATTTTGTTATTGAAGTAGCGTTATCAATTTGAACTAGACCATAATTATTGGTCTCATTTGAATATTCATAAACTAAACCACCAGAAAAAACACCAGACATTTGAGTCGAATATATAGATTTTATTTCCGTAAATGGCCTTGAACTAACAACTTTATTACATCCAAATTCACTTAAGAAAATTGGAACAGAGTAATCAGAGTATAATTTTACTTTTTCAGCATAACCTGAAGTTTGGAATGATGATTGACCACACCAAGAGTAATCATTAACACCTAACATATCGATTCTTGCATACTCATCATCACCACAGTTAAAATATTCAGCAGCAAATAATCTATTCTCAGCAATATCAGCAGCAGAATAACCAATTGGAATTTTTCTGTAATTTCTAGCTTCCAAATATTTTTTCATATCTCTAACTACAGCTTTTACATAAGTAGCGGTATTTGTAGTGTTAGCAGAGTTAATAACTTCATTACCAGCAAAAAAACCAAGAACATTATCGTAATCAGCAAAAGTATCAATAGTGGCAAATACATTTTGTAAATAGTTAGCATTATAGGAACAAGATGGGTTAGTTCTTGAAATAGCACTCTTTGGGGTATTGACATCTAAAATCAAATAGATACCATTTTCTTGTAGTAGACTCATACATTCAGTATGATCTAAAGAGTTATCTACCGTGTAGACTCTGATGGTATTTATACCTAAATCTTTAAAGACCGGAATATCCCTTTGACAAGTAGTAATATCAGCCAAAGGATCAGTTAAGTTTGAAGAACCACCAGGTTGGTAATCGACACCACGAATATAAAATCTTTCACCAGATTCAGTATCGAAAAAGGCATTACCAGTAATATTAATCAAAGGAGTTGAACTGTTTGATGCTGCAACAACAGAAGAAATAGCGGTGCTCCAAATAGCACACAAAACCGATCTTTTCAATAACATTGTTGTGTATTAGTATGTTGTCTGTCGTAAATGATCTGGTTTTAAATGATCTGGTTTTAAATGATCTGATTAAAAAAGATGGGACTGAAATTTATTCAACACAAATATCTATAAATACAAGAACTGAAACCAAGATAAACAACTGGAACATTGCACTATTTTTCAACTCCTATATAAATGAAAATACTGAAAAAAATTAAATAAATAAATATACTTACAGCATTTTGGGTTATGTCAAATGGTAGAACAATCTCACTGAAAAACTTTATTGCTTCCATGTCCACATAATATGAAGGGACCTGAGCTCCTATGAATGTTTTTCCAACCAGTAAGGAGGCACTTGAATGGAACATACCGTAGAACAGAAGCAAGATCAAATCAAAGTCAAAATCAAAAAGAAAACACATCAATAGTTCAAAGTGAAAAATTTCAACTATTTCAAAGACTCTGTTACTGTATATTGGAAAATAGATGAGGTACTTTTTCAATGAAAATATTTCATTTTTCAGATTCCAGTCTCGGGAGGTTGAGATCTGGAAAAAATACAACATAGCTACGTGGCTTTGTTTGGGACAGTGCCCGATACTCTCAAATTGGTGAAATATCCATAAAGAGCATATTGGTAAACAAATGAAAGTTCGTTACAGGAGAAGGATAGAGGGAAGGGTACTGAATAGCTTCACCGCAAGTTGTAACGATGGAACGCCGAAAGAGGGTGAGAGAGTGAGAGAGTGAGAGAGTGCACGTATCGTCCTGCCAGAAACGGGTCTGAGTGAGTTGTTCTGGCTGGGATTATAGAAGTTCTTTGAGTTGTAAAAATTTGTGCAAATAAGCACCAATATGAGCAAAAAGCATGCTTCCAACCAGAGTCGAACTGATGATCTCCACATTACTAGTGTGGCGCCTTACCAACTTGGCCATAGAAGCTTTTCTAATTTAAGAGGCTTTGCTATAGAGGCTCGTCATTAATGGTTTCAGTTATTATTGAATGTTATGATATAACCGACTATTGATAATCTGGATGTTTCAGTTTTCAAATTACTGAAGCACAGCATCCGAAAATGAATGATACGTGTCAAATATTGTTTCATGCTTCAAAAATATCTATTGGTCTTCATGGTAAGCTTGTATGTGTTTGAAATTCAGATGTGCTACTAGCACCTAATGAATTTTGCGATCCGTTTCCAAAACGATGTATTTGGAATACTTTTATAATAAATATGTAAACTGGAAATTCAATCCCAATGGGAAAACGTCAGAAGAAAAAATTTCCTCCCGTTGTTATCTCTGTGTAGACCAACAATCAAAAAAAATATTCTTTCACTAATACTTCGTCGAGGATTCAGAATAGTGGTGTTAGAGGAAAGATATTTCAATCTGTTTGACCACCTTTGTAAGCTATAATAGACTCATTGGAGTTAACAGAGACCGTGCTTGAGAATACATCATTAGGCAAGCACTGCATTTCGAAATCATGAACATTTGCATTGTTTCAAAAAGTCTCAATATGTCCAATTACTGTAGTTCACTTTGAATTTCGTTTGCAGCACAAAAAAATCATTCGAAGAAGGCATATCTAATTCCACAGTCGCAGCATATATCTAATGGCTCACAGCTGTGTATTAAAGCATTATATTGTGATTAAGAGTAGCCCATTTTTAAATATTCATTCCAAATTTCCACACCAAGAATCCAAAATAATAGTTTATTCAACTTTCGAGAATAGTTGAGGTCGAGATTCAACCCAATATAGATTTTATTCAATCCAGCTTTTATTCAATTGTACCATAACTGTGGTTTCTTTTTCACCCACAATCAAAAATATCCGTGAAATTAAACCCGTTAAATACCAGGGCACCATCAAATAAGTGTCTTTGGAAAAAAACATTTGACACATTTTTAAGCAGATCCATGAAACAGACTTTTCAACCATTACAGCATTCGTCAAAAGGATTGAAGCAAATATATAAAGAAATTACTTCACTTTGAAGGTAAAGGTTGTAAGCTTACAGTTGAATTTAGAGATATCTTGTTGCTCTGTTGTGTCGGCATCTATATAAGGGTTGAAGATATTTATTGAGGAAAATAAACAGAAAATGGTAAAGGTCTATATACACGATGGTGATAACAGTTCTGATTTCAGAGAACCACACAATAGTGGGAAGTCTGTGAGTTTTGAAGATTTGAAGAATATTGGTGTTTTATATACATACTGCCCATCAATGGAGAGCGTGAATATTATTGCAAAAGAAAGAGATTACAAGAACAGAGATACTGTCAATATATCCAAAGATGCGTTTTCCAATGAAGATTCGATGATGGAAAAACTAAATATGTTTTATAAGGAACATTTACACGAAGATGAAGAAATAAGATACTGTTTAGATGGTAGTGGTTATTTCGATTTGAGGTCACATGACGATCAGGATTGGATTCGTTGTAAAGTTGATAAAGGTGATTTATTGATTGTGCCAGCAGGTATATATCATAGATTTACGTTAACTACAGATAATTATATCAAGGCATTAAGGCTTTTCAAAGATGAACCGAAATGGAATGCCATAAATAGGCCTGATGGTGATTCTTACCAAATTCGTAGTGAATATTTATCACATATAGAAAAATAGAGTTACTCAAAAATGTAAACAATAAAAATAAATATTAAATATAATTTATCATTTCTAATAATATGTGTTTGTCGATCATCATATCAACTTAACATCCCGGAACTTTTCATCATTTGATATGACAAGATACAAAATTTTACTGGTATGCTTTCTGTTACCAGTTGTACTAACAAAAAGATTTCCATGTATATTCCAAAATTGTCCATCTATCATGTCTAATATACTTAATAAGTTCAATTACTTGTTTGTGTCAGAATGTACAACTTATAGTAAAACATCTAGCAAGATGCACAGTTCATTGAAGTATAAACTTGATATTTCACGGTTCTTTTTTTTTGGCGATACACCAAAAATCCTTCGCATCTCCGATATCCAATATTTACTTTTGAATTCTGGTGAAAATTGTTTGGTGAAGTACAAGAGGCTGCGAAATATTTACGTAAAACTATATAAACAATAAACGGTTTTTAATTTTATTCTATTTGACAAAAGGTATGTAAAAATAACCCACAAATATATTAATATATATTTTGTGGCTGTCATAGTTGTAAGTTAGAATATTATTGCCGCTAGTTGTATATGGAAATCATCACGCCCCACAGCTTCTCTTATTAGAAACTATTAACCAGAGACTACATACTTTTTTTCAATATGTCCAATGATGTTATAGCTTCAACAACAATAAATCTGGAGGTTGCAAACACAATTGCCAACATTGCAGCAGAAACTGTCAGTTCTGCAGCTTCAGCATCGAAAGGCACATATGCGGACGCCATTGCATCTTATTTTCCTATAGTTGATCAATTTTATATTCCAGAATGGTTTACAATTCAATTTATCGCAAATAATATAATATCTTTTACACCTTTATTTTCATATGGTACTACAGTCATAAGTATTGAGCGTTCTCAAACATCGTTAGGGTTTTCAATAGATATTTGTGCTACAATGCTGATTGCAAGTGTTTTAAGAGTTTGTTATTATTTAATCACTCCATATGACCTTTCATTATTGAGACAGTCTTTGGTTATGATTTTTATACAGCTAATATTACTGAAAACAACATTAAGATATAGGCCAGTAGAGTACCAATATAATCATTTGATTGAAGTAGAGTCTTTTAGAAAACTATTTCATGATGTGTTTTTAGAATATTTCCAAACAGAAAAACCACTACATGATTGGAAGGATATATTGAGTAAAATGACTGTTATAAAAACATTTCGCTTCATAGGTAAGTGTGGATTGGTAGTACTATATAAAGTTTTGAAGTTTTTTGATCCTAGTTACAAAAGAATTTTATCATTTTGGCAATGGAACGATGATAGGGTTTTTTGGAAATTTATTGCTTTCTTTGCTTGTACTAATTTCTTTTTCACATTATTCATTGTTAAAATTATGGATTGGCCAAGTGTAGCTGAATGGATTGGTTCAATATTTGGCTCATTAGGTTTACTAATAGAATCTTTACTACCTTTGCCTCAAATTTCCATTTTGCATAAGCTAAAATCAATTCAAGGTTTCAAATTAATTTTATTGATCAGCTGGTTATGTGGTGATACTTTGAAAATAACTTATCTTATCTTCGGTGCTTCAAACATTTCATATATGTTTGTCTTGTTTGCATTGTTTCAAATGTCGTTAGATTTCTATATTGGTGGCCAATATATTTACTATAGGTACTACTATCATAAATTCAGGCATGATGCTCAAGGTTCTACAGTCTCGGATGCAGATGGCATTGAGTTAAGAGATTTTAATGTTTCATTGGCTGGAAATAATAATAGCATTTATTAGACTTGCATTCTATTTCGATTTCAATATTTATACTTTATAGAAAATTTTTCCATCAAGGTTGTATCTCAAGAATTATATTACTTTAAGTTAAATTAAATGAACATTCATTTTTGACAGTTACAAATATTGATGGAACTGTATTTATATTAAATCATGTAAATTTTGATTAAAAGACAAAATAGCATACAGAAATTTTATCCGCATCTTTGGAAGTATTAAAAATATTCAGTGGCAATCCTAATTGAAAAAAACTCTCTTATGAATTATTAAATGTATATGTTTCACGCAGGCAATTCTCTTAGTTCAATTACTTCAATTTTTATTCCTATTTGCCATATCACCTTTTTTGCCATAAGCTCGCAAAGTTAATTGAAATTCATTCTTCAACTCTTTACGTGCCCGTTTGAACTTTGAAATTTGTTTATCTAGTTGTTTCTCAGATTTAATATATTCATTGATTCTTGTTGTGTCTAAATCATGAGTATCAATGTAGTTATCCGACCCTTCCAAAGATTCTTTAAATTCACGTTTCCAAAACGAAAGCTTATCTCCCACCATATTCATATAAGCTTTCTCTATCGTTTGTTTATTCATGATATCTATGCAGCCTTCCACGCGCCAGGTTTTGATATCATCAGGTTCAAAGAAATTAGGATGTAACCATTGAGCACTGTTCGCATAAAAATTAGTGTTCAGTCTGTCGTGCAAATATTGTTTATTTTCAGGCGTTAACGATACATTTAACTTTTCATTGAATAATTTGGCTAAATTTGAAGATTTAAAATGTTTACTAAAGCAATTTTTTACATTGACTGATAACCCAATAGCATTATTTAAATTTGCTTTAATGCAGAGTTTTTGCTCGCTGTACATTTTGTTCACCCTATCAGACATACTAGATGAGTCAGTGAAAGATTGCAAAGAATTCATTGAAATCTGGTTTTCATCTTCATTTACAGGGAAACAAATTACTTGAATTTGCGGTGTTTTATTTGATACAGCTACTGTTTTAATCATCAATTTCATTTTTTTCCAATTAATTCTTCTCATCTCGTATTTCAATTCTATAAACTTCAAAATTTTTGAAAGTAACTGCATGGACATTTTGAACTCAGCATCTGCTATCAGAGACGATATCATCTTTTCTTTATGTGTATGATTGATAACATGCTCCTCGATACCAAAAATATTTTTGATCATATCTTCTCGCTTCTCTAAAGCTAATTTGAATTTATTGTCCGACACTGAGTGTATAATGTGATCCAAATCTTCTAAAGGAAGATACTGGAATCCAAATAATCTGTTTATATTATGGTAAGCGACAAATATTCCATCCATGAACCCCATTCTAGCTTGCAAAGAATATTTCAGTAACGGACCTTTTATCATATCGTTATATTCTCTGGACATTGATTCGAATCTTCCATGTAACTTATTTATTGCATATCCAGTATGGTTTAAATTATCCTCTACGTAAGGTAAGTCGTATCTAATGGCACTTACAGCTCTGGTCTTGATATCAAACACACCACCGTTAGGTAAATTTTCATCAAAGCAATCTAGTTGAGATCGTATCAAAAAATCATTGATCTTTGAGAAATGATAAATTCGTTTATCACAACCGGAATTTTTGCCTGCATTTAAATCTCTTGTTAAAAATTCTTCCAAGTTATGTCCTAAAGATGATAATATCATTTCTTTATTGAAATAAGAATCAGAATCGATGGATTTAACGGTTATATTTTTGTTTTGGAAATTTTTGGTAATTTTTGTTATTGTAACAAATGCAGGTGCTTGTGCAGATTTGAAAGGTTTGCTTGAAGACGTTAAAATATCTTTACTGTCAATAAAATTGACTAAATTTAATTTCCTGAAATTGGATAATAAAAAATGAAACTGGGAAAGAATTGCAGTCATTGAACTTGTTGAAGACAAGTACTTAGCATTGTAATCTATGGCAGTCTTGAATAAAAGGACGTCATTTTGAGGTTTGATAAAATTTTGGGCTAAGGATGACGCTTCAGGATTAGAATTGACAAATTCTAATGACTGATCATAATTAAATTTGGCACTTCTTACATCCCGTAGTGGGTGCAATAAAACTGGTTCATATAACACTTTCTCTAAACTTTTTCTCAATTTCGAAAGAGCATCGTAGCTAGGTTTTTGTTCTTTTCCATTTGCATCCTTTGGTACAACCAATTCATGTTTTATTCCATCATTGCAAAGAATGAAAGCTGGTGAAAGAATTTTTTCACTTCTTTTTGATACTGCATTTCTTTTCTTTCGTGTTGAAAACAATGTATCGAAATTAAAATTCAACTTAAATTGTGATTTCGAGGAATAGTTACACTGTGTAGTAATTATTGATTTTCGAACCCATGGTGTAACCCAAATATTGGTCATTTAATGTTTGAAATCTTTTTTCAATTTAACAAATTTGAAGTTTATGTTAAACACATCTTAAATAATAACAACTCGAAAATGCAGTTTTGATTTTAGTCTCTGAAATATACTTTTTGAAAAATGAAATATTAAATATTGAGTTAAATTTTTTTATTTGTTCAATATTAAACGATAACTCTATTCTCAAAAACCATCATGGCTGAACCAAACATAATAAAAGAAAATGATTCTTATAGAAACAAATAGGACATACCTAACCTAAATTGAAATTTGTTATCTTATCAAAAACATTCCTGGGTCAATACAATGACGAATTGATCATTGGAATAGTCGCAACTTTTTATTTTGATTGAACAATTGTTATTAATTCTGACGCTTATGGTTTATTCAATGACAATAATCGCAATAATGACCAATAATTCCAATTGTTTGTGATTGAATACTCGAGTGTATTTGTTATCTGACAAAAACATTATCTTTGTTGGTTTTATAGTATTTATTTTTGTAATCGTAAGTATCAAAATTTTCAATACTGTGTGAATAGCGGACATTTAGCCGCCCATGTTCCATGGAGTATAAATACATAAAAACAATTCTTGTATTTAATGGACAACGTTGACTTGCATTTTGGTGTCATACAAATATGATTAAACGAAAAAATCTAGTTTATTTGATGAAACGATCAATAGCAATTGCAAGTTTCAAGGCTTTCCAGAAATATGAAAAGTTTAAAGGCACTCGTGGAAAAATGTCCTGATTTAAGTGACTTAGTTTCGGCTCTGGAACCAGAAGTTAGAACCATCAGATTTGGTGCAACAGTAGTCGACGAGTACAAAGGAGATGAGCTAAAAGCATACATAGACACAATACTTTCTTTATTGTGTAACTGTATAGAATACCATCAACACAATTTTGAGATTATTTTGTTGTATACGGATAATGGAACACTATATAAAAACAAACCCCTTTCTTTAGCATTAATCGATCATTCAAGTTCAATTTCTTGTTCAAGAAAAGTTAGGAGTTCTTCACTAACAATATTTTTGTCTATGCTTCAAACAATTAGGTCAACTATAAAAATCAAAGAGGTGAAAACAATCAGAGATGTCTATTATGGTAACGTGGAATTGTATAAAAAACAAGCTGTCATTGTGCAGTGGCTGAACAAAATCCAAAACAACTTACTACTGACATCAAAAAACGAGTTGAGTGTTATTCCTGGACAAAAAGGGTTGTGCTATCTTCCATTCCAATTGGAGGTAATTGATATGAAAATGAATAAATTAGCTACAATACTTAAGAATGAATCAACATTAATACCACATTTCAATGAAAAAAGTATATTTGTTATAAATGATGAAGAAATTAAAAATGTTGATAGAGTAGTCATTGTGGAAAAAGAAGCTGTTTACAACAAATTGATTAATTATTACTGCAACGATGACAGTTTTAAGAATTCTGTAATTATTACTGGGAAAGGATTTCCTGACACTTTAACAAGAACCTTTATAAAGAAGTTACAAGCGTTTGAGATGTTTCGAAATATTAATTGGGATATATTAACAGATGCCGATCCATATGGGTTGTCAATTGCAACAAAATATATCGACAGTGAAACAGAAGAGACACATAGTCATAAAAACTTAAGATACAAAGGAATAAGAATTTCTCAACTGGTTGATAATCTGACCAAGAATAATCACAGTCAAGTCTTAGAATTGACTATGAAAGATGTAACCTATCTAGTAAACATGATTACAAGATTATTCAAAAAAGAAAATGACTCAACCGATTCGTCTGGCATGTTCAATATTAGAACTGAAATTCAACGACAGATGTTTTTCGTTAAAAAAGGTGAAATGAACTCGCTATACTAATTGAAGTCATTCTCCTATTCAATTGAAGACCTCTTTGTTATTGTTATGAATTCCTAGTGTGCAATGATGTTTTACTATATTCTATTGCTGTAATTTCCAAGAATTGATGCTCTGTATTCTATCATAGTTTCACCAAAGTTTATAAAAGAGTACCACTTCGTAAAGTGTATTAATCACCAAGTTTCGCTTAAATTTCTTTCGTGTTTCTTTTTTGGCTTCGTTAATTGAATACAACTAAATATCTTCATGTTGAAATTCAGAAATCAAAAAAGAAAAAACTAAGAATTGCAATGAAAGAAAATAAGTGCTTTATATGTTCAATGTCTTGTCTAGTTAGTATAATTTGTATAAGTTGGTTATCAATAGAGTTCAGTATTTTTTAATTGGTTAACTTTTGATAAAAGGAGGACAACATCACATAATATAATCAACGAACGAAATGCTATATTCTGTTATTTTTAGCAGTTTGTTGTTTTTAACAAACGTTTTCACTTCTGCTCAATTAATTCCAATTGCTATCGACTTACCAGCCCACTCAAGTGAATGTCTATACGAAGATTTACACAATCCAGAAGACACTATTAACATTAGTTATCAAGTTTTGACAGGTGGTAACTTTGAAATTGACTTTAAAATTGAAGCCCCAGATAAAAGTGAATTAGTTAATGAAGTTCAAAAGAAATACTCTGATTTCGCATTAAAATCCTTTGGTTTAGGTCAATACAAATTTTGTTTTTACAATAATCATGGGTCTGACTCTAAGAAAGTTGAGGTTATATTGGGATTAGATAATCAGCTTGTTAACGTAAATGATGTTGAAGATGATAGCGATGGAAAAGATGTTGTTGCCAACAACGCTATTGAAGAAATTGACAGAAACCTTGATAAAATTACAAAATCATTAAATTATTTAAGAGCTAGAGAATGGAGAAATATGTCTACTGTTCAATCAACTGAATTTAGAATCACTTGGTTATCTTTGTTAGTGATTGCAGTTATGGTTGGTATCAGTGTTGGACAAGCATTCATTATTCAATTCTTTTTCACTAAAAACAGAAAGAATTATGTCTAAACAATCTAATCAAACCATTACACTGTATAAATATTTATAATTAAATAAATACAAAAAAAGAAAGAATATCTAAGAAAATATAACAAATATTAAATATCAAAAACATTAATTATTTCTGGAACAATTTTTTTAAATCATAAAATTATCATAATTATTTGTTTATTTCATCATACAATCTATTTATTTGGTTTGCAACTAAAACTCATAAAGTAGCTTTTGATTATTCACAGAAGTGCAAAATTCAATTTTTTTATTTGATTCTTCAAACTAATATCAGAAGTCATTATATTTTATTGTAGTACTTGATAATTGAAAATGATAAACTCGATGTCTATTAAGTAACTCAGTTAAGTATTGACTATTATTAAAACTCTCTATAAATTAATTATACGAATCCTTGAAGTATTTGTTATCTAATCAACATCGTAATGAGTTAATTACCCTCAAACATTAATTATGTTCAGTGAGCTCCTGTAATATTTTCATCTTTTTTGGAAACTTGTCTGTCATAACCCAATATTTCCTCAGTAACTTGTCCATTATTATCAGTTAATTTAATTTCGCTTACATACGATTCTAGTCTTTTCCAGTTATCTTCCCGTTGTTTCTTGCGTTGCTTTGCTTCCTTCAAACTTGAAAGATAAAGACTGTTACAATTCTCATATAACACAGGATTTGTTTCAAGAAAAATTTTAAGAGCTTTGAAAGCCATAGCATGAATGGCACGATTCCAGGAGCCAGAATTGATAGCTTGCTCTACTAGAATATATGGATCCGAAATTATACCATCTTGACCGTTAATGTTATCTAACTCCAGTTGAGAGGTCAATTCATATAAAGGTGGAAAAACTATCGGCAAAATCACTTCCGCATTTTCGATACAAAGGTTCAAAAAGTATTCGTTATTCCAGTAACTTAATACCTTTTCAGCAACTTGAAAATGTGAGGAACCAATGCATTTTGCTAGCTGTACAAATAATGGAACTTCAATTTTGATAAATTCCAATGGCTCAATAACTTCAAAAATATCCTCGATTTCATTCAACAACATAATTTCTTTGGTTGAATTAATTTTTGGCCAATAACGCAAAAGACCCATAACAACTTCTTCAGTCAATAGCGGCTCTTTTTCCAAAAACTGAACAATACAATATGCTAGTTGAGGATGATATAAAGACAAACAAGGAACTTTGTGTAATGGGAGTAAAACTCTTAATAAAAATATTTTGTGTTCTTCTTTTAAAGGTAGAGCAAATCCGTTAATGATTGACCCCAAAATCTCCAATAGCTCTGCAATACCATTGAACTTTTCTGTTTCATATACAAATTGTAAAAAGATGTAGTTCATCGAGCGACGAATGAAACTTCTGAGACTTAGAAATTTTCCATAAATTCTGTGTAGAGTGGTCTTCAAACAATCTCTTTCTCTAATATCTTCACTATCGAATAAATCGAGTAATTTTAATATAAAGTCTTGGTCAATGTATTGTTTTGCTATTTGATGATTGAAATCCGGGCTTTCAACGAATCTTAAAAAAAATTCATAAACCAATTGCATATGAGGCCATGCAAGCTCGTTGACAGGTTCGTCTTCATCTGGATCATAAATATCTCCAATTGGATTCACAGGAGGTGGTATTGGTCTAAATAGATTTATTTTGAACATTGTAATGACATGTTCGTACATTTCATTTGTGTATGTGAACCTATTAGTTACTATAAATTCAATAAGTTCTTGTAAGGTAATTCTTTTAATTTCCTTGCCTTGTATATCAAAACTAGGATCGTTGAAATCGAACATGGCGCTACATTGATCTACCTTAGCAATGAATAATTGCAAACGTTCTTCTGGATCGACTTCTTCAAAGGACGGTAATTTACTCAATTGAGTATATCTCGAAGTTTCAAATCGAGATGAAGAATGACGCTGTGGAGTTTTTATTAAGTCTAATTCGCCATCAGGGTTTATTTTAGCTGTTGTTGGTAATCTTTCAAATGAATGAGATGCTCTTGGTATATCAAAGTTCGGAGACTGAGGACTAGATGGTGTTAGTGAGTCCTTTACAGGGGTATTGTTATATTCATTTTGTGAAAATGTAAGATTTGCATCATCTGAACCATCATTTAATAAAATGTCAGTAGCAGCACCTTTCAAACCATTTGATTCATTACTTATGGGTAATTGGTTAGTATTTATACTTTCTTCACCTTTATTGTTTATGTTATTATCTGCAAATTCTAAACTAGCGCTTTCCGGGTTGGAAACCGAAACGCTAAGACTTGATGTAGATGATTCTATGGTGGCTGATGAAGAAGCATTTGAATTATTGTTGTTAGCATGAGAATTTGTATTTGAAGTTGAGCTACTACTAGACGTTGGTTTAGATACAGACGAGCCTACTATTGGAGTGGCATTTCTAGTTTCACTCCTTGCACTTAATCCAGACCCAACATTTCCTTTAGTTTTTGAAGAACTTGCAGGGTATTCCTTCTTTGAGGAACTGGATGAAGATCTTGATTTTTCAGTAGAGCTCTTTCTAGAAGACGATGTTGAACCATTGGATAAACTACTTTTCCTTGCTTCCTTCTCTTTCTCTTTTTCTTTTTCCTTGTCCTTCTTCTTACTACTAGAAGAAGATCCAGTTGTCTTTTTAATCAATTTTTGCTTAAAACCACGCATCATATTGGGCCAGGTTTATTTTTATTAAATGATTATATAGGGTCCCAGTTGTTATTTTAATAATTTCTTGATAATTCTCTTAAACATACAATTATTTTTTTAAATATTTTGTGTTTTTTTGTTGTTGTCTTTTTGCCTTACTTAAAAATCTATTTTTAAATTAGTTAGAAAAAAGTGTTCAGATGAAATGACTCAAAATATAAGTTTTGAACAGATGAAATGGACTGCTTTTTCGCCTCAAGTAAAGCCAAAGAGTAATTACTTCTTCTAGATCAACTCAATGTAACATATCCTTCCATTAAAACACAGATCTAACAACCATTTCATTTAAATAAAAATAACAAATCATTATATGTTCATGTATTTTCTGTTGTTAATTTTCCAAAAAATTTCAATCTTAAGTTTCGCAAATAAAGAAATCAATAAAAAGAAAAAAAAAAGAAAGATAGGGTCCTGCAATTATTTACAGTAGAATCATTGATCACGAACCTAAAAACCAATACAATAATTTTAGAAACACTGTGCTCTGTACTCCCAACTCATGATGAAACTGCTAATAGACTGGGAATCAATTGCGAATAAAGAAGTATTCTTCAGATGTTAAATATGATTCCCTCTCCTGTAACGTTATCTTGAAAGCAAGAAAAAAAAAGCTATACATTGCTGCCTAAGCAAACTCAATACTTAAGTCTATAAAATATGAATAGAAAAAAAAGCAATTAAAAACGATAAGTAATATCATGTTTCAATGACATGGCCGTCTCAATCTGTTGAACATGCTTATTATCTCACTTTGATTTATGGTCTCAAGACTTTTTCTCCATCCTTGTGGTAAAACATTAATCTAATAGTGAACCCTTCTCCATTTTTATCTGGTTCGCCTTTAGCGTTAACCTCACCTTTTCCAATGGTATAAGTCATGTAGTCTTTGAATCCAAAGTATTCGTAAACGGATGTAGCATGGTCAGCAATTGATTCTAAAACAATTGCTGCATTTTCTTCATCAGCCTTTTTTTTGTATGTTTCAAAAATTTTTTTAACAGAGCCCTTTTTGTGAGGGCCATTTAGATCTCTACCAATCATGAAAAGATAGTAATATGGAATGTTTTCTGGAATAACTTCTTTCTTACGTTTAGTAACATCTGTAATAAACTCTTTGTCAAATTTGGCATCGCCAGTTAAAGTTGGTGGTAAATGTTTTCCTGGAGTACTAAATAAAGCAACTGCATCAAAATCGTTGACTTGAACGATATCACCACCATCCAGATCATGATACAATGCTGTATAGTACTGAATCATAGCCTTTATTCTGGCTCTTGAGCATGGCTCATCAATTGGAACATTGAAAAACTTCTTAAAAATAAAATCACTACAAGGAGAAGGGCTAAAAGCAGTGTTCAAAACGTTGGCTGCCCTTTCAACGTCTTCGGTAATATTTAATTGAACAGACATAATTGACTACCTATTCTTCTTTATTTGATAAATTCTATCTTATTTTTTAACTAGCAAAAATCCAACTTACTTTGAGATTGGCTTGTCGAGTTCACAGATCTTACTCTTGAATACTTTCAAATTATCTCATTTATATATGTTTTAGTTTTTCAAAAAGGCAAACTTTAACGGTTGCCCTTTAATATAGTCTCCTCGGAAATTTAAACTAATATAGGAAATATCTGAAAATTGAATATATTATTATAAACTAGTGTATACATATTTCTTAACTACAAGTTGTTGCTCTCTTATCAGAGTACTAGTTTATGAATTCTCAATCTAAATAATTATAAAAATTAGTCATATCTAAAAAGATTATAACTTTTTCTTTCTCAATACGTTCCTTTATGCTGATTGAATCTATAATTCATCGTGTTTTAAATTATGGGCCATTTCATTGCCAAATATCAAATGTCTGCTTGAAACTAATAAAGAATCAAAATAGTCTTTTTCACTGTCTTTTTCTGCAGCATCACCATCTGTTTGCTTTCTTGATTCAGTTTCCTTCGCTAACCAATTTAAAAATGAATTATCAACCTTAATGTTTGTCTTGAATTTTGATTTGATTTGATATAAACCCTTGAAAAATTTACGAATATGCATTTCATCATTTTGTTTATCTTGAATTGCTTTTGCTAATTCATCAGTCCATTTTTGAATATCTTGTAAAATTTCTTCATCTCTTTTCTTCAATTCCGGTCCTTCACCTGTTGACAAAGAAATGCTATCGATATTGCTGCTGAAAAATCTTGAAACTAATTCTAATACTTTGACTTTTATCTTAGAATCATCGATGGATTCGTAAATAAGAGTCAATGATTCTAAATCAGTGGTGGTCATATTGTAAATTGGTAAATTAGACAATATTTCATCAAGAATGGAGATATATCTCTTTATCAATGTTTGATGCAGTCTTATAACATCAATGGATTTATCTTGTAATGTACTTAGCCATTTGAATAGTTCAGCTGGAAACTCTTTATGAGAAACCGCAATGAATTCTAATACAGGGGGGTTGTTTCTAATACAGCTTGCAATGGCTCTTATACTTAGTTCTCTCAATGAGATTGGAAGTTTTTCTGAAAGACTGAAAGATTTTAGTAATTCAAATTCATGGGTCGCAATTTTATAACCATATTTATAATCATGAGTGAATTCCAATAGTTCGTCTAATTTTGTCTCAATTTCTTCTATATCTGACTTAGTTAATCTGGTTTTCTTATTATAAATATCTCTTATCTCTTTGAACTGTTTTGTAAACTCGTATTCATCTGTAAAGTCATTGCTTTCCCCTTCTGTGGCCTTCATATCTTCAGGTATAGCTAACTTGTCTTTTTTATCTTTTTCCTCTGATAATTTAGGTTCAATTTCTTTTGAAATACTTGACGAAGATTTTGTTTTACTTTTCTTTGTAGCAGTAGCAGTAGGGGTTATTTCTTCTTCTTCTGAACTAGTTGAGTGTAATGTGGATTTGTTGGAAGAAGTTGAACTGGATTTTGATGTAGCTTCGGATTTTGATGTGGTTGTTTCAGTTTCAGTTAACGAAGATATCTTATTGGAAGAAGTAGAACTTACTTTTTCATCTTGATCTCCATTTTTTTTCTCCTCATCTGCTTTAACTGCCACCTCATTTTTTTTAGCAGCTTCTCTTTGTTCTTGTTTAGCAGGTTTTGCGCCAGGAGGCAACAACCTTGCCTCTCTCAACTTGGTGTCAAAATTAATTCTAATGTCTAGACCACCTGGTAACCTTTGCAATGGTTTAACAACTCTCCACTCATCAGTGGCTTCAAATACTTTCGGATAACAAGTTCTATCATTACAAATCAAAGAATCTCCCACATACAAACCCTCAGTCTCTTGCGAATCATAAGAATCTAAAGTATTATCTGGGGAAGGGTCTTTTTGGGCTTTGGTAAACTGAAATAAACAGACTACCAACAATGAAACAATCTTCTTGCTGACCATGTTATATTAATTATAATTGTATATGTATATAGTGCTCTCGTTTTTCAGAAATTCTTATGTTGTTGTTGGTGAGTATCTTTTTATTGTTTACAAATGAAAATAGACCAGACCAAGCTCAAGTTATAATGAAAAATTTCACAGTTTTTTGCTCACTCACCAAGCTCTCACCTCTTTCTATATAAATGCTTCTTTGCAAAACTGATTTTCAAAGTTTGAAATAAGTAATTAAGTTGTCATGTCAAACAAAATAAATCTTTAATAAAAGTTATAAATAGATATTTACAGTTTAGTAATTGGAAGTGTTATTGCAATTGAAACAACAAGGGCAAGACCACGGATTTTTTCAATTTGCAAAATGTTTTCGTTGTGTTGAGATACATTACGTCTGTCCCAAAACGGTAAAATAAGAAACAAAATTTTTTCCTTCTACCTAAAAGTCTCGTAAATGCTGTAAGGTTTCTGTTGAACGAATGGACAGATTTTGGGAACTACTTACTTAAACTAATATTTGTCCTGATTTCTAATCCTCTACTGATATTTCAAAAACAACTCAACTGGAGTGGAATTGTCCAAAATCTGTGACCTTATCCTGTGTTGACAGGTATTCATCAAAACGAGTTCTTCCGTGCAATGCGGTTGTGCCATTCTGACAAGTCAAAACATGTTCTGAACTTGTCAACGATATCTAATTAGTGCAATTTTAGAGTTATTCAATTATATCATTATGTAAAGTGTCAGAAAACAAAATATCAACTGATGTTTCGAAAGTAGGTTGAATTTCAGTAACTTTAAGTTTTTTGAACTGTTTGTAACGGTCGATGTGATTCAATACAGCAAATCGTGTATATATATATATATATATATATATA
>JAKTPK010000221.1:107727-140263 GCA_030557565.1 Tetrapisispora arboricola
TATTATTATTATTATGATTATTATTATTATAATTATAATTATTATTATAATTACGTTTTTAGTACTGGTAGTAGAAGTTATGCTATTGGAATTATTAGTATTATTGATGTTGTTAATCTTGGGATAAATTATTTTACGTGATATGAATTTTAGTGGTATAGATATATAGTTGAGAAATTAAGGTGGTAATCAAAGTAAAAATAATCCGTTCTCTTGTTATAACTTCCTTCGATAATAAATATTCAGGATTTCCTATCGTAAAAAATTCCACTATTTGAATGATTAGTTCTTAGTAACAGTAAATATGATACTCTTAACACTTCCTGTTAACAATAGTATTTCACACAATTCAATGATCTTCAATTCATTTCAATTGGGGTACCTTTTGAATTAAACTTCATAAAAATCCAAAAATTTTTCTTGCTTCCTAATATCATAATTTTATGGATTTTAACTCTACTTGTTGTTCAATTTTGCACTCATTTTTTCAAAAATTTTATTTCGAAAATAAAATTTTAGACACAAATCCGCGTAGCAAACATTTACAAATCTTTGATTTTTTGTAAAAAATTAATGCTAGAAAAACAAAAATACGTTCACGTGATATATGTTTTAAATTACATCAAAATACAAATCTTTGAGATGGCGCCAAAGGGGGAAGGGGGGGTTGTACATCATCGACGTCTGTCGTCACAAACGTCGTAAAAAGTAAAGGAGTTTCAATTGCAAAGATTTTTAAATATATTTGGAACTTTGGAGACATACTGGATAGGTGAAGAGGTGAACTGGAGCATGGTAATGTATTTTATTTTTATTGTAGCCCACACTAGCAAGCCATTTTTCAAAATTAAATTTAATAATTTGCAGCTATTTAATTGAATTTGACTTTTTGACTTTTAAAACGGTCAGTGAATCTTTTGTTTAGAGAAAGCTATGGCTTTCTTGAATTAAACAAATCTTAAAAAAAAAACATTATTGATTACATATTAAAATTTATATTATCTACATAAGCTTATGTGCGAATCGAAATTAATAATCAAACATACTCTATAGTTGCAACCATTTGTGACTGGCAATCTCATCAATTGTAGGTCTCTTAGTTGGATTCTTCATTAGTATCTTTTTAACCAGATCAATACAGTCTTGACTGACATCATTTCCATTTGTTATCTTTAATTCAGCTTCCAATATCTCGTCGATATTATAAAATGGATTTTCTTTGAATATGATAGTATATAATAAAATACCAACAGCCCATATATCTTGAGGCTTACCAACATAAGGCTCACCTCCCAAGACTTCAGGTGCTGCATAGTCAATGGTACCAACAAAAACATCAAAAGGTCCGCTATTGACATAAGCAGCAGATCCAAAATCGATTAACTTTACAAAACCTTTTGCATCAACGATAATATTTTCATCTTTAATGTCTCTATGTACAATATTATGGTCGTGCAAATGCTTTATACCAAGGACAATTTGAATAAATATCAACCTTGCCTCAGATTCAGTCATGTTTGCTTTAAATTCAATTAGATCAAATAAATCAATACAACCCGTTTCACCATGCAAGGGAGTTTCAATATAATAGTATTCATCGTCCTCAAAAAAATCTAATAGTTGCATAATATTTTCATGTGGGGTCTTGTTCAAAGTAGTCATAATCTGAATCTCTGAAGGAATGGTTCCCAATTGTCTATCTCTCACCCATGTATCAACTAAAATTCTCTCCTTGAAAATCATTTTTATAACAACAACATATCTTTTCTTTTTATGCAAACATAAATTAACTTTACCATATGCACCTTCACCCATATTTTGTAAGATCACAAAATCTGAAAACTTTTTTGTCCGTTTTTGAGCACCAATATTTTCTTCTGGGACATGAAGAAAAGTTGTTTCCAATTCTGAATGAGATTTTTTCATGCTTGAAACTCCAGATGTGACATTAGGTAATGAAGTACTATTCTTGAACTCGTGACTTTGTAAGTCTGAGTACAAGTGTATTGACGATGCTGATTTAGAACTAATTGGCGATGTAGCTATACTTTTAATCAAGCCTTCATCAACTTTGAATCTCCCAGAATTAACAAATTTGGACTTGTCTTTAACGTATACATTCGCAAGTTCCAATTTATCCTTCAGTTCTTTTGCATCAAAAATGGCTGTTTCGTCATTATTTGTTGAATCTCCTTTGGATTCTGAAAATCCAAGGTCCATTTGTGATTTAGGAGACAACAAGTTAGGTGCTGAACGTAAAGATTCAGGTGTACGTGGTACTTGCAAATTCAGTGATGATTGGGAATTAGAGCTCTTGGACTGTAGAGTAGCCGCTTGGGGATTATCAGTGTCCCGAGATGGAGTTTTATTTTCTATTGATAGTTTTGATAGTTCTGATAATTCTTTAAGATTCATTTTTAGTGTAGATTTCTTGGAAGAAGAATTGGAACTGTTATTGCTACTAATGAAAGCAAGTTCACTTTCATTTAGCATTTGTAATTGTGAAGGATTTGAGTTATAATCTTCAAAAACAACATTTCTAGAATGAGTAACCCAAACAAAAGCTACAGATGAATTAACTAAACGTACTTGAAAATCAATTTTTAGCACACAGCCGTCTCTATGAACACCATTAATCCCCACAGATGTATAAAATTCGTCACGATCACCATTCATCTCTGCTTGTATTTTTCTGAAAAAATGCTCTGTTAGAACCAAACCCTTGTTTCTCCTGCTTGTGATATCTAATGCCGAATATTTAGTTCTTATAAATGAGATCATATCTGAGAATGAGGGAATGATCTTATCGATCGATTCTCCAGCTAGTTCATAAAAATGCAGCCCAAACATGTTTTTTGCTATGGACTTATTGAATGAGATCAATTGAAGAGTATGAGAATCAATAATAAAAAGACCCGCTTCATAAGGTAGACTATGAACTTTTAATTTTAATTCTTTTTCCAACATTATTGCTGACACAGCGCATGGTATATTATACGAAAGATGGTTAATTGTAAAATATCTTCTTCTATTGATATGATTAGCGACTCTTTCTTGAATACTATATAGCTTATCTTCCTTCTCAAAAATCTTTTCATCTACAACGTCTTTTATAAGTTGAGATAACGATAAACTTATGTCTTCTACAGCATGTATTTCATTTGCGAACTTCACGGTTTTTTTCTTTGTCACTATTGTGTTGATATTATTATCACTATCATCTTTATCCGATACGCTGGTTGTCTTTATCAAAGGAACTTCATTGCTATTGCGTGATGGGATGAGGGCTAATGAATCATCTCTTTCCATCATAATGTTATTATTTAAATGATTTTCAGGAATAGTTTTCTTTTGCTTGAAAAGAGCATCGTTACTGATGATCTCGTCAATAGAGAAATCGTTTAAATTCAATTTCAAATCCATGTAATCACATGGTACTTTCTCAAAAACAGAAACTAGCAAATTGTTTTTCCGTTTTGCCCAAATAGAAGCCCAAATCAAATTATTTTTTCCTGTCGCAGAATTTTGCATTCCACCGGGTTGAACTATAGCAACAATTTCACCTGTAAAAACTATATCTCTACCTTCTGTATTCAATAACTTATGACGAACAAAATCACGACTATCTGAGTGTATTAAATCCAACAATGCTAGTGATTTAATTGCATTTCTTGATATACCAAAAGACAGACATGATAAATCATTAGCTGCTCTGAATTGCCAAGGGTATTGCTCCGAACAAGTAAATATTGCGTGTGGTGAAGAGTTTTTCATTGAAGTAAAAGTATGCAATAATCGACCATAATCTTGCTGAGGTCTGAACTCTGTAAATGATTCATTATCTTCCTCATGCGTTCCATCAGCTTTTCTGCTTTTTATGAACTCATCCATTTCAATTTTCAATTCTTCTTCATCATCCACAGATCTTTCATCAGCCATGGACTCAAAAAACGGCTCTGCAAGACTATCTAACAATGTTCGCTTCACTGTGGTGGAACCTGTATTTTTTACGTCTCCTATGTTTAACTTATTAATATTTAACAACGATATGTTATGCAAATCTGAAGCCTTCGGCGATAAATTATTTTCTAAAGTTTCGTTTAATAAATCAAGCAATTGAACCAGATTTGATGTTCTAGAGGACACAACTTCTGATGAGTGACTTGCTGTTGAGTTATTATAAAAAAGGTTTTCCTTTTTTGATGTGATTTGGTTCCTGTTTTTTCCAACTAATGGTGTAGCAGTAAAATTCAATTCGTCATTATCAGAATTAGCATTTAATTCGCTAGTTACGCTTTCAGTGTCACTGTTGTACTCGCTGTTATTATTATTTGTATTATCAAATTCTGAAATATCTGAGAGTCTATGAAATCCCGAATGATTGGATATTTTACTATCTGAAACCTTTCTTTTAACATAATTATCTCCCAAATACTTTCTATTTTCACTTGGTAAATGCATTAAGGAAGTGGCTCTCTGCATTGATGCGATATTTGTGTTTGATACCAAAGGTGTGTTAATTTTTGTAGCATTTGCACTTTTTGTTACAAATGCTTGCAAAGTTGCTGAATGTGTTGTATGCTTATTTAATTGTAATGAATCTTTCACAGTATGATCAAGTTTATCAACTATGTTATTATTTTTAGCGTCTGGCATGGGTATGATATTCATATCAGGACTATTGTTGTTGATATTACGTTTATTTGAAAGATTATGATTTTCGACATGATTCGAAAAGGCCTTGTCATTTTTTATATATTGACTTAAATGCCTTGAATGGTTATTATCATTATCATTATTATTATTGTTTTTATTATTATTTCCATTCATAGTAGTACTAGATGATGGATCTTTAAGCATATCAGGATTTCCGATAAGAATCTCTAATGATCTTTTCAAAATTTTCAACCTAACGGCCAAGGAATTAGGTGATAAAGGATTATAAGAGTAAACATGTATAGACTCGTTGGGTAAGTCAATCAACTCATCAAAATCAATTTCAGTAGTGGAGGAATTAATTGAATGCAACGAGTCAGATCGTTCTTTTAGAGCTATTGTGTTCGGTGGCCCAAGCACACCAATATCATGAGCGTCTGGACTCATATCAAAATGCGAGTACTGTTGATTAGTAGGATTTCCTTCATTCAGAATGGAAAGCTTTTCTTTTAAATTTTCAAATGAATGCGATGAAGCATTAGAGGCACCTATATAAGGCATTAATAATTGAAATTTCTACTAGTATATGATTCTTCTTCTTTTGTTTCGTTGAATGTATAAAAATCAAACCAAATTAAAAAGTTGATATGATGATTCAGCAAACAAAAAATATAAAACCTATTTGTGTGTGCAAATAGGAAACAACAATAGGGAGCTTCAACCTAAAAAAGTATTCGAAAAATGTTTTGTTATTTCTTTATTATTATATTTTAATTAAAAAAAAAAAGTTTTAAAAATGTGAAAAGTAATTGTTGTTCTCCTGATCGTGTTTTTAAATGTATAAAACAATTTGAATGATTATTTTTTTTTCTGCCAGTCTGTACTTGAATAAGTCAAAACTTCTGTGTAAGGTGACGATTTTATACCATATATAAATATATATAACAGTTGAATTTATATATGACCTTAAATTGAAAAGTTTACAACTCTGAGTAATCTCTTAAATTTTTCAGTTGAAATTTTCAATAAAAATCATACACTATAAAAATTTGTTATGAGGCCCATTCGTTAAAAAACTGAAAAAAAAGTCAAAAAACAAACAAAAAAAAAAAGAAAACTGAACACATTTCTAAAAACAGAGCCTGAATCAGCAGAAAAAGTAGGATTGTATTCAGATCAAGTACAGATAAGACTCACAAAGTCGAGACAGCAACAACCATAACCATAACATGTGCAAAAAAACAAGAACGGAATTAAAAAAATCGAGTCTTGTTAATAGCACTTGATTTTGCGAGATCTATCTATAACCTCACACTGTTTTTTTCGTGAGCACTCGATTTCTTTCAATTTGAGTTTCAGTTTATAAACACTCAATTTAACACTTGGGCCTTATCTGAATCTGTCTTTTTTTTTTGGCATTTTAAGGATTTGGTGGCTCACTAGGTTAAACTCAACGTGTATATTGTACTATGCATCAAATTCACCTACAAACAAAAAATTTGAATTTTACCAACAAATCTTGAAAACTTGTAATGTGTATAGTAAAACTGCCTATAAAAAGAGGTCGGCAGGCAATACCTTGGCTAATTGAGGAAATAAAAGAGAAGGAGACGCAAAGTAGAGGGAGAATGAGATTGGCTCCGGAACATTTATGAGTAATCATGAAAAGAGGCAACAAAAGAAAAAGTTCATACGCAAATACAGCTAAAACAGTAGTTCAAGATACTCCAGTTAATCCAGTAGATGCTATTAAATAAAATAAGATATTTGATTGTACGATGAGTGAAAAAAAATTAAGCACTGTTCCAAATATGCATCATCATTACTTTAAACTAATTAGTGTATCTGCTTTTGGACATTTCGTTTCAAGACTTATTCCCATTGTTACCGTTTCCAGACCTCTTTTTTACAACGGCAACTACCATAACAAAACGTTTATCAGAGTTATTATGAGTTCTTCAATTGACCAATGCTTCCATATCGAAGTATCAAGTATTGCTTTCGAATATCTTCTTTGGCACTGGGGGAAGGGCTCCAATGCCAAGGCTCACAACCGACAACTTCAATCACACTTGCCAATAGAAGGATATCTGTAGAAAGTTGTCTAAGAGGGCGGATATAAGTCATCCAAACTCCGCGGACAAGGCTCTTTGGGTAGCCTTGTCCGTTGCGAAAAAAGAAAAGTGAAAAAGATATGGGGAATATGCCACATCAGGAAGTGACACAAAATCGATTTATAGAAATCGATTTGATATAAAATCGAGTTTTGAATTAGTGTGTATTTTAGAATGCAGTTTTTTTATTCTTGAACTTTTGTTATTAAATTCCAGTGTTTTTTAGTTGGTCAGTTGTACAAAGGATCAGGTCGTTCTAGATAGGGTGAACTTTCTACAAAAAGGTCACAAACACACGTCTTCTTCTTTGTCTTTGTTCAAGTTTCTATAAGTATCAAATCCATAGACATCAACAACAAAAGCAATATGAGTTTAGGCGGTTCATGCATTCTTTCTGCTATAGGTGGATTAGTTTACAAGTATGATACATATCAGGTCTTTGAAAGACTGCCAGAATCGGAAAACCCACATTTAAAATATTTTAACTTGAAACAGACTAATAGTGGTGGAAAGGATGGGAAAAGTATAGACAAATCTAAAGGTATTGAAATATACAAAACAAAATTTGTTAAATTTAAAAATGTGGTACCAGCTGTATTTATTAACTTCTTCAAGGATTTTTTTGATTCAAGATTATATATATTACCTGTTGAAGGAATCAAAGAACTTAAAAAAAATTTCAAAGTTTATCTTATTCCACTGTTAGTAACATTTACCATTTATTTATCAATGTACACATTAGTTTCAATGGCATATTTTGCAACAATAACCCCAGTATACACAAGTTTATTGTTGTTTTTAGGCCCATTAGGTTTAATAATTTCATTAATCCACACAGTTATACAAACTAATCAGTTGACAATGATGTTTATGAGATTGAGTCATTTTCAAAATCCTGTTGTGAAACAATACATTGTCCAAAATAATCTAAACGATGTTTTCAAGAACAGACCAAAGCCAATCAAATATTACATCTCACCAAGAACCAAATATTTTTGGGTTTATTATTTACCTAAAAAACTGCTAAAATATTTTTTTGGCTTTATTGTATTTGAAATTTTTTTTGCAACTAGTTTCATTCCAATCATTGGACCTTTTATTTTCCATTTTTTTATTTCTCCAGTAATAACAAGAATATATGTTTCAAAATTCCTTAGATTGAGAGGTATCGACAACTTGCAAAGAAACAAGGTCTTTTATCTGCATTTAGGAAGATACACAATATTTGGTTTAGTTGCAGGCTTATTAGAAAATGTACCTGTTATCTCAGGAATATTTCTAGTAACTAATACCATTGCAGCAACCATGTGGGGGGTAAATGAGATCTTAAATTTTGACTAAAATCATATAGTGAAATAAGAATCTCAAGCCACTATAACAAGTGATAAATTAAGTTGCTATCTCCCAAGTTTTAGAATACAAAATACAAATATCATTTAATCACAACTTTACATACAATCTTAGTTAATAGATAATATATGCTACATTTCGTTTTTGATAATTATTCGATATCATTGCTACAAATCTTGAGATCATAAAATTTGCATAATTATTCAGTATAGAATTACACTATCAACACAACCAAAACCAGCTGCAACACCCCCTTCGTTTGATGAGTTAAATTTCGATCTTAAAAGCCAGCCACAATATTCATTGTATAATATTTCATTGTCATTAAACAAAATGCATCCAAAAATACCTAATTCACTTATAATACTCTCTCTAAAGAATTCACTACCACGGACTAAAATATTTTCAGTCGTAGGCTTGGTATTGATTAGTTCCATTAAAATATATCCACTCCATTCATGTTTCTCTATACTTCTTAAGAAATCAGGAATATCTTCCTTATATATATTATTACCTCCGCCTTCTCTTTGTGGTTTTAAAACATAATTACTTGGTGATTCAAATGCTTTTCTTTGGCCTTCAATACCAAGTTCCGAATCATCAAGTGGATATATTTGGACAAAAGTTGAGTTCAAATCATTTCTACAGTTTTCATCAGACACATAGTTAGCTAAAATATTTTTGTCTGTTAAAAGTTGTTGAATTTTCTTAGTTCCCGATAATTGTGTAAGTAAATCTGGAGCTTTGATGGCATAAGAAGTTTCAAGATATAATCTTGTATCCCAATCCTCATCTGTCTTGAAATCAGAGGGTGCATAGCATGATCTAAAATAAACAAGCCCAACTTCCTCACCAGTTGATTTGATATATAATCGATTATCATTTGTAGCAATTTCAGTTAAATTCTTCACATTTGCCAATAGTAGCCTTGTTGACTTGATGTTGTATTTTTGTAGAAGAGTATATTCCAAGACTCTTTGATCAAATGCATTTCTTTCATTTTCTTGAACAATGAAAACAACAATTGGGTTTTCCTTTAATGAATCATAATGTTGAATTGCAACAGCCAAACTTTCACTAAGCTTATCAACAGAATTGGAGATTGGGATTTCATCATAAAATGATTTGCCATCGCTCAAAGAGTATTTACCAGACTTGTTCAAATAATCATGCAATTGGCCAACTTTAGTAGATAAGCCACCAAAGGATACTGATACAGTGTTAAACTCTACTTGCTTGATCTGTTGTTTCTCATCATCAATCAAATAATCAGATCTAAACACACCCAATCTCAATCGCTGAGTGATTCCTTTTTCTGTGGCCTTCATATAAGTTTCCCATAACTTGCCAGTAAAATCAGCATCGTATTCGGCCAATTTTTTTGATTCTTTACGTAACCAATTATTATTATCTTGAGATATCTTGGCATATAGCTCGTTATATGTTTTTTGAACATCTATTGCATGGTAAAAACTTTTTTTTGGCAGAGGTGTTGGAAAAATAGTAGTTGGAGCTGTTGATGCCCCTTCAATTTTGAATTTTGGTGGATACATGATCAAACCATTCGCCAAAGACCATTGATGAATATCTGGAATAATGTTATTTTTCAATTCATCATCTGTCAACTTTGGGAATTCTGGGTATGTCGATGTCATTGCACCTGAGGGATCTGATTATTTTGCTCTTTTGAGATTGAGTTACCGAATTGATTAATTCGTTTGCTGATTTCAAAGTATATTAAAGTTCCTATATAGTGCTTTTAAGTTCAATAAAATGAAATAAACAAATACAATTGATTAATTCATTACTTTTAACAGTGATGCGTTTCTTAAATCCAACCATCTCATTGAGATTTGTAATCCTTTGCACCGAATATCGCTTTGATAAAACTATTTGGGGCAAGTTTTCATTAGGTTAAGAAGCCACAACTAGACAAAAATTGAAAGTTTAGACTAAAACAAATTTAGTTAGATAAGTTACAAAACCTTTTAAGATGAAATTTTAAAATTTAATAAATATATAAAAATGATAGAAAACAGGTTAAACTCCTAATAAAAGTTTTTAATGATTATTTATTTTTTTTCTATAAAAAATAGATGCCTTATGTATTGTGGTAGGTGATAAAAAGTAACTGAAAGATGACTTGTGCTTCGCATCTTAAATTTCTTCAGAACTTTCTTTAAATATAATATCTTCCAACATATCACTCATCTTAGTTTCTAATTTATCTTGTGCATTTTTATCTTCCTCACTGATATGACTGTCTAAATCCAATTTATTATTAGCTAACTGCAATATTTTTTCTTCAATGGACTTTTGAGTAATCAAAGTGGTAATCTGAACCTCTTTTGTTTGCCCAACTCTATGAGCTCTATCAGCAGCTTGTCTATCGTCATGGGGGTTAAAACTTTGATCAAATATAATTACGTTGTTAGCACACACTAAGTTGATACCAAAACCACCGGCTTTGGTGGATAAGATAAATACAGGAATAGTGTCGTCTTCATAAAATTTGTCTATAAGAGATTGACGATCGTTAACTTGAGTGGAACCATCCAATCTCAAAAATTTGTATTTCAAGGTTGATAATACATATTCCAGGATATCAAGGACTTGTGTAAATAGTGAAAAAATCAGCACTTTTTCCTTTCTTTCAAAAATGATATTTTTTAGAAGTTCACATAATTTTTGGATTTTACCAGAATCCATCCACTCATTGTTAGATAATTGGAACTTCGACAAGCTTTTAGGAAAATTGGTACACAAACGATGAAGTTCAAAATCTGTCATAACACTCATATCTTCCTTAATATATTCAATGTTACCATTCTCAGCATACTGAGGTTCTTTTAGAATAGCTTTACTCATTTTAGCAATAGTAGCATCATCGTATAGACGTCTAAAAAGAAGTGGGTGAATCGAAGCCTTTCTTAGCGACATTATTAAATTTTTAGAACTTGCATCCTTAATAGCTTTCCTTTTTTTGAAATCATTCGGCAATGTACCATCTTGAATCATCTTTTTATGTTCCTTTACCAATTTAATTTCTTTATCATATATTTCCTGTTGAGAAGGTATCATTTCACAATAAGAAATATGCTTATGTTTAGCAGGTAAATGCTTTAGAACTTGATCTTTACGTCTCCTCAAAACAAATGGCTTCATCATAGTTTTAGCTCTATTAATGGCTTCTTGTGCTAAAAGAGGATTATGATCTTTACTAGCAGTAGTGGTTTTTGCTCTTTGCTTGAAAATCGAAGCCAGAGAATCTTTTTTCGATTCAAAAACAGAAGGCATGATAAACTCCAATAAAGACATCAATTCTTTAAGGTTATTCTGAAGTGGTGTACCTGTTAATAGTAGTCTAAAATTGCAATCTATCCTCATCAGTTTATTAAATCTTTCAGACACAGAATTTTTTAGCATGTGTCCTTCATCATAAACAATTGCATTAAAATTACAGTTTCTTAAGAAAGAAACATCATGTTTATTACCAGCTGCTAGATTATAAGTGGTGACTATGACATCATACTGACCGGCATTGTCTTCCAAGATATCACGAAGATCAGCTCTTTCAGATTGAGTACCATAGTATGGTTCAATTTTAAGAGATGGACAAAATTTTTGAAATTCTCTTAACCAATTTTCTAATGTCGACGATGGCACAACAACTAAATGAGGACCTTCCTCCTTAATTTGTTTTAAATATGCCATAAAACTAATAACTTGACAAGTTTTACCTAAACCCATATCATCCGCGAGGATACATGACATTTTATTATGATACATTAAATTTAACCAATTAATACCAGCTTGTTGATAATCCTTCAATGTTATATCAGGTGATAATAGTACTGGCTTACCCATGAAAAATTTTATCAGCTTTTTTCCAGGAATTTTATGACCTGATCTTGTTTTTCTATTTTTTGGTTCAAGAGCAAAATCTTCATCATCATCCTCTGGCTCATCATCTCCCTCAAATTCATCATTTGCGCTTAAGTTTTCATCATCATCATCATCATCAAAAGTTTTGACTTTCCTTTTTATACGTTGCGTTAATAGGTTAGTTGTCGAAGAAGTTGGTGTTGGAGTTGCTGAAATTTCCGATTCATCAAAACCTTCTACAACGGTCTTATTTAGATCGTCAGTGTCCAATGCAGTAATATCTAATTCACCATTGGAACTACTTTTTTCCAAATCTATACCCCAGCTTTTCATTTGAGACTCTATTAATTTTCCATAGGAAGCACATTTCTTGATCAACGAATCAATTGCATTATAGCCCTTTATCGACTGTGCTAACTTCTCAACCAATTTTTCTCCCTCTATTTGTTTATTTTTACGTGCTCTCTTATTTGACTTTTGCTTTTCCAATTTTTCTTTTTCTTCATCAGTTATGAATTCCATTAATGAAAATTGTCCAATTGAACTATATTCCCTTCTATCTACAATCAATCTAGCTTTCTCAATTGAAATATCAGCCAAATCAGAAATATCATTAGGCTCAGCTGTATTCAAAAATTTTAGTATTTGTTCGTCAATATTTTCCTCTTGCAACTGTTCCTCATAATTTTCATTATCGGAATTAATGTCACTCATTTCATCTTCAATTTCTGTATTTTCTTCCTCATCATCCATTATTTGCTTAACTGATCTTTTTTTTAATAAATTTTGTTTGGCTTGATCAAGTTTTGTGTTGATTTTTTCAGGTTTAGAATCTTTTATAACAGCATATTTCACCAATCTCCTCCTTTTAACTACAGGCGGATCTGAATTAGCACTGTCTTCATCATCATCGGTCGCAATGGCTACCGAATCTGTTTGATTGATGTTTTTTTTATTCAAAACATTCGAGTAACGATCAAAAATCGAAGTTTTTTGCTTGCCCAAAGTAATTTTAGAAGAATCCTTTGTTGTCGAAGCAAGCCTGGCCACTTTCTTAGGAGAAGTGGAAGACCACGATGTTCTTTGATTTCTAATTTTGTTCAACCTTTCTCTAGATAATTCCAAATTGAAGGAATTCGACTTGAAAACAGCCTGTATCAATGTGGCAGAAAAATCTGAAAATTCATTATTTAGCAAAGTTAAATTCGATTTGAAATCATTTCCACTTGCTGGCTCATTATTTGTTTGCTCAGAATCATTAGATTTAAAAGAAAAACGTTCCCTCAATGAAGATGCTGAGTTACCATTATAGTCAGATTCTTTTTTCAAAGGTGAAGAAGATGGAATGTTATATCTCGATGGGGACGACGATTCTGGGACTTGAATATCGTCATTCATTGTGCAGTGATATTCGTTTTTATAAAGGAAATTGCGACCAAAACAAATAGAGAAACTAGTGGTCTATTCTTAAATAGAGAATATAATAGACAACCAAAAGTATTGTTTTTAAATACTGTTTGTGATGAACCTCATCGTCGACAAAACTATAACGAATTTTCAATAGAGCTTGAAGAAAAAAATTGAATTTATTCGTTACGCGAATGACATAAAATTTTTGGTAACACGAAATATTTGAATCGAAAACATAAAATAATTCACTGGAAATGTTAGTACAACATATTTTCAGACTTTTTAGGTTCATTAATGCCCAAAGGAAAAAGTGAAAAAAAACACAAAGAAACGTAATTTGAAATAAAGACAATAGTAAATTTTGAGCTCCAGAGAAGAAAATTAAGGTCAAAGGATCTTTTAGACTGTAGTAAACAATGTTTCTGAACTAGCACCTTATTAAACAAATTCTTCATATTCCAATAACTGTAATAATTTTGAGATACGATTTTGTTATTTTTTTAGATGGTACATTAACTTTGTGTCGTTTTGAATATCGAAAAGAACATTATTAGGTCAGACCGGGAAAATATCATAACAAGATGTCTAAGGTAATTTGTTTTGGATCAAACGGAATGGGGCAGCTTAGGCCTTCGTCATAATGAAGATTTAATTATACCAAAAATTACATTGGAAACCTCAGAAAAAATAGATAAAATTGCATGTGGAGGAAATCATACGATAATATTGAGTGACAACAAAGCTATTGGGTGTGGAGATAATAGTTATGGTCAACTTGGTAATCACATCAATTCTGCGGTTGACTTTGGTTGGAAAGAATTGTTTCCAAATAGAAAAATATTAGACGTTGCTTGTGGTTGGGAATCTACCATAATTATTGATTCTAATAATCAAGTGTTCAGTTGCGGCAAAGGCTCTAAAGGTGAGTTAGGGTTAGGCAATGCGACAATCAAGTCCGAATCATTACAACTTGTTTTCAAAATTCCGGATGGTTACGTTGGAAAGTTATTTACATCTTTACAAAACTGCCTTTTATTAATAACAAACAAAAAAAGAAGAAACTGTCAAATTTTTGGATGGGGTAGTAATACAAAAGAACAGCTATTTGAACCTAAATGTAGGAAAGTAACATCACCAACCTTGATTTATCAAAGTGAAGGTAATGATATTACTGAAAATATATCACTTGGTAAAGATTTTGTTTTGATAATTAATGATAAAAATGAAATCCTGGAGGCTAGAGGCAACTTACCACATGGGTTCGATATTAATGAATGGGCTACTAAGAAAATTGTTTCGTTAAGTTGTATGTGGACATCAGTACACATACTATCGAACAATGAAATCTATTCATTTGGTAACAACAAATATGGACAATTACTTTCTCTTAAGACCCCTTTAAACTTCACTGAGCTAACCACAGGAAGTGAGCATGGACTTGCTTGCCGGGAAGAATTTGAAAACGTCATAGTCAGCACTTGGGGATGGGGTGAGCATGGCAATTGTGGCAAATACAATAATCGCACCTCAGTCAGTGCACTCACTACTCTCGATGAGCTAACAAGCAGCACCATACCATTGGAAGATACTATAAATGATATGTCCAATATATCCAGTCCACTAAACGATCTCTTCAGGATACCTAAGAGTCAAGTCACGAACGTTATCCTAAAAGGAGGATACGCCACCTCATGGATTGTAATCGCCAAATAGCATGAATTCATGTGGGTTTTCTGCTGTAAAACAAGTACCAGAGCTCAGCGGCTAAATTATTTTTTTGCACCAAATTGTCTGTAATGCAGCTCTATTCTTTCTCAGCACACCATACACCACACGCACACGCACATTCACGTTCACAGCTGCATACTCGTTGGCTGCTACATGCAATTTGTGTTGCTCCCAAGCCACAAAACAAGAAAGAAACCAGATAATCGAGAACCAGCATTCTCTTTTTATAGTCTTGGACACATATTGACTCATTGTCTTTCATGGCCACATCACTGCACACGACACACCGTTTACCCGCCACGCTGAATGTCCAAAAATGTCAAAAAAAATGCCACCACGATTAATTTCGACACATCGCCACGGGCGCCCCGAGGTGGCAAATCCTATCTGTGTCTGTTTTCTATCCTGCTTCCTGCTTCCTGCTTCCTCCTGAACTTCCAAAATCACGAGGCAAAATCACGAGGCAAACTGTCCGGTCCTGTCGCCCCCTCCGCCCTCTCGTTGGAAGTGATGACCACAGTCTAAAAGTTTTCCCACTCTGCGAACAAACAACAAACAACAAACAAACAACAAACAAGGAACAACAATGACCAGCGAAAATTTTTTGTGTACGGATTACTGCGAATAAGGAAATTCTGTCTTCAACACAGACTAGACTAGACTAGACTGTATTCACACTGTTTTCAAAGTCACAGTGAGCATTCAAACTTGAACAAGTTAAATATTGTAAATGTATCCATGATACTCATGTTTTTGGTCGAGTCGCTTTACTGAAGTAGGCAAGCATGCCGTCATACCTTCATATATGAAGGTAGATGTATGTTTGCAAGTGTGTGCAAGTGTATGCAAGTGTATGCCTACGTGTGTCTCCCTATATAGAGTTCGAGCTGTCTGTATATATGTAATTTGTATCTATGCTTACCATATTAAACTACCTATCGATATATAAAAATACGGGCATTCAAATCCAGTTTTAATCTTGGTACACCAGTTTGCAAGGCATGTATTGAAAAATTAATTTTCTTGTTTCTTCCTTAATTACACACCAACAAAAAAATATTAGAAAAAATAGTAAAAAATCTAAAAATCTAAAAATCTAAAAATATTAGAATATTAGAATATTAGAATTTTAAAATAATAAAACATTGAAACATTGAAATTGAATAGTGAGAGTATTTATATACACTATTAGTATACTTCTCTGTCGATAGAGAATCAAAATCACCAAACATTATAGATGAACAATCCACTATTAGGGGATCCTGGTATTATGGACCAATCTATTCAAAAACCTGGTACTCCTTTAAATCATCAACAACATTTACACACTCCACCGGGGTTGATGAATAATGAAAATACATTACATTTGTTACCACAAATGAATCATAATGGTACAGGTGCAGGTGGTGTAGGTGGTAATGCAAACAGCAATCCAAATTTACAACAATTCAATGTTCATGATATGTTAAATGTGAATTTAAATATGCAGAATAACAATGTGAATTCAGCAACTATTCATAATATGCCAAATAATATGAATATGAGAATGAATGTGGGTAATGCTATGAATATGGGTGGTGTCAATATGAATATGAACATGAATATGAACATGAACATGAATATGAACATGAATATGAATAATGTTGTTCCCGATGGAAATATTAATAATCCTTTATTTCATCCTCATCTAGAAGATCCCGCATTGTTGAACAATCCTATTTGGAAATTACAATTGCAATTAGTAGCTACTTCTGTTCAGACTTTGGGTCAACCAAATGTTTATGCCAGGCAGAATGCAATGAAAAAGTATCTAGTCAATCAACAACAGCAGCAACAGCAGCAACAGCAACAGAATAAAGGTCAACAATTGAAAAATCATTCTCAACTTAATATGCCTCAAGAGCAATTATTAAATTCATTACAAAATCAAAATTCTAATGTAAATAACTCCCAAATGAATGAAGCTGCCGTATCTTTGGTAGATCGTACTAAACAGTTATTAATGGATATGGCATCAGATTCTACTACTACAAATAACGAGGGTTCTTTGGAAAACAGTAAACAATCTAATTCGACTAATATTGGTGGTTCTAATAGTGCTATTTCTACACCAACTACTCCAACTAGAGAATTGAATCAAGTGGCAGGTACACCAAATACTCACGCGGCTTTATTATTGCAGCATAAAAAATTATCTCAATACAACATAGATGAGGATGATGAAGCTGAACAGCAACAAAAAAGAACCATGAACTCAAGCTCAAATGCAAACGTAAATGAAGACACTTCCAAATATAATGATCAATTATGGCATGCCATTGATTTATCAAATTTACAACTTTACTGTGTTACTAAAAATGTTTTTAAGTATGAATTTTTGACTAGACTGTACTTAAATGGTAACAATTTAACTTCATTACCTAAGGAAATCAAGAAACTAAACAATTTGCGTGTGTTGGATTTATCTCATAACAAACTAAAAACGTTGCCTGAGGAGCTAGGGTTTTGTTACCAATTAAAATATCTTTATTTGTTCAATAACATGATAACTACTTTACCTTGGGAATTCGGAAATCTATTTAACTTACAATTTTTGGGATGTGAAGGTAATCCATTAGATAGAAAATTATTAAGAATTTTAGCTGAAAAATCAGTTACTGGCTTGGTATTTTATTTGAGAGATAACAGACCAGAAATTCAATTAAAACAAGATAGAAAATTTATCACAATCAGTACAGATGGTGAACCACAAGAGGAATTTGATAGTATGGCTCAATCAGATGATCAAACTAGTCCTGAAATACTGAAAAGAAGTTTTTCGGTTTTATCTTACAATACTTTATGCCAACATTATGCCACTCCAAAAATGTATCGTTACACTCCTTCTTGGGCTTTAAGTTGGGATGCAAGACGCGAACAATTAAAGCAACAAATATTAGGCATCAAGAGTGATGTAATTTGTTTACAAGAAGTTGAAGCTCAAACTTATGAAGATTTCTTTTTACCTTTGTTACAAAAGGAAGGTTATAAAGGTATATTTCACGCAAAAACTAGAGCAAAAACTATGCAAACGAAGGATTCCAAAAAAGTAGATGGTTGTTGCTTTTTCTATAAAGAAAGTGAATTTAAAGTACAACACCAAGAGGCTGTTGATTTTAGTGGTGTTTGGATGAAGCATAAGAAATTTCAACGTACTGAGGATTACTTAAACAGGGCTATGAATAAAGATAATGTTGCATTATTTGTAAAATTAGAACATCTACATAGTGGTGAAAATGTTTGGGTTGTAACTACTCATTTACACTGGGATCCTCAATTCAACGATGTCAAAACTTTTCAAGTTGGTGTTTTATTGGATCATTTGGAATCATTATTAAAAGAGTATAATAATGCAAGTTCTAAACAGGAAGTAAGGAAATGTCCTGTCATTATTTGTGGTGATTTGAATTCACATTTAGACTCAGCCGTTTATGAGTTATTAAGTACCGGGCACGTTAAGGTTCACGAAGATATTCAAGATAGATATTATGGTTTTATGTCTCAAAAGAACTTTTCGCACATTTTATCCCTACGATCCACTTACAATTGTATTGGTGAATTGCCTTTTACCAATTTTACGCCATCATTTACTAGTGTCATCGATTACATTTGGTATTCTACTCAAGCTTTAAGAGTCCGTGGTGTTTTGGGTCCTATAGATAAAGAATATGTTTCTAAATTCATAGGTTTCCCTAACGATAAATTTCCAAGTGATCATATACCACTTTTAGCTAGATATGAATTTACAAAAGGTGGAAATGCCAGTAGAAAGGTTTGAATTTTGTGCATTATCTATAGAAAGTTGATAACTTTATCATATTCAGATCTACCTACTTTTCGGGAGAATAATGTTATAAGCATCGGATCTCCATTGTAACGCAAGCATCCATTTTTATAAAAAATAGGCACTTTATATATTATACCATTTATTTCATGTTTAATAACAAATAACTTATCATATATTATAATAAAAAAAAATTATAAAACTAAATCGAAATATTTAAGTAAAAGAGCCCTCATGTTTTATACATTTGATTAAATAATATCGATTATATTGCAAGTGTCACTATTTATTCTTTTGAGAATTTAGTGTGGTTAGCAAAGCAAAAATAAAAAATCATACCAACCGCGCAGTTTTCTTTTTCACCTTGAATTTAGTCATGAAAAATGTGATACTAAATCAAAAAATGAAGAGCAATGACTATATACAAGAATCTGTATACATTAATTTGATAAACTGTAAAATATACAATAATTGTGTGACCATCCGCAACCTATATTTTATTAAGAAGTTTCTTTATCATTATTCGATTAAGCTCCGTTTCTATTGTTTAACCACTTATTTATATTTGGAGAAAACAAACATTGAGAAATTTTACTCAAATAGAAAAGGTAGTATGGCTTCCGAAAATGCTGGTAATATAGCGGAATTGCCATTTCACAAGAGACTTCAAGACCCTGTATATCTTACTTTTACATTTATTGGTGTTGGCCTTCTTTGGCCATGGAATACTGTTTTAAGCGCATCTAACTACTATATCCATGATATTTTTCATGATACAACGATATGGGCTAAAACATTCACGAGCTCTGTAATGTCAGTTTCCACTCTGACATCTCTATTATTTAATGTCTGGTTGACGAAAAGACAATTTGGGTACACTAAACGTGTCGTATCAGGACTGTATTGGGAGATATTAGTGTTTATGTTGATGATTTTCATTGCATTAGTCCACACATTTTTACCACAGGGGCTGACATTTATAGGACTGCTGATATTGGTATTAGTTTCATCTATTGGTACAGCATTAACACAAAATGGTATTCTAGCACTCGCAAACAATTGTGGATCAGATATGAGTCAAGCAGTCATGCTTGGACAAGCCATAGCTGGTGTACTACCGTCTCTAGTTTTATTTGTCATTAGTTTATTCAACTCCTCGCAAATTCAAAGTGCATCCAAGATAAATTTATATCTATTTACCACAGTATTAGTTTCAGCTATTTGTATATGGCTATTTAAGCGGAACAAACTAGAAAATTCTTCAGACATGGAATCTCGTTCACAAGGGCAATATCAAGAACTAAGAGAAGACGGGACCGAAGACGTTGAAAAATCCCAAATTCCTTTCATGATTCTATTCAATAAATTAAAATACCTAGTTCTCTCCATTTTTATCTCATTTAGCATTACTATGGTATTTGCTGTTTTTGCCACTAACATTACAGCACAAGGACTACCATTGAATTCGAACCAATATATTCCATTAGCGTTCTTTGTTTGGAATCTTGGTGATTTATCTGGTCGATTTGTAGCCGAATTGCCATACTTTACTAACTCGACTTTCTCACCTTTTAAAATATATATTTGTTCATTACTTCGAATTGGATTGATTCCAATGTTTTTCCCGTTCATTACGCCTGTTACGAATTACAAAGTTGTTGTGGATTTATTATACCTGATCCTTCAATTCATATTCGGACTAACTAATGGACATATCATCTCCATGTGTTTCATCAAAGTTCCTCAACAATTAGAAAACAGTGCCGAAAAACAAGCAGCTGGAGGTTTCACTAATACATTTGTTGCCACTGGTCTAACCACAGGAAGCTTGATCAGTTATATTTTCGTCTATATCATAAACAGCATCAAGACAGCATAGTTGTCCATTTAAAAGCAACTAAAACCTAACTGTACATACCCATAAATACAAAGACAATAGCAAGAGATACATATCATTCTGCATATAAACCATTTACTGTCACATCTCCATACTTCTCCTTCAACCTAAAGCTTCAACGACGTTCTGTTGGACTCTCTGAAAAGACTGTTATCATTTTAAACGAACGCAATTGTATGATGAGAATTTTGAACACGTCAAAATTTTTTTTTCTATGGGAATTTTTCAAATTCTTCACGTAGTGAAAAAAAAAAGTCAATTAAAGCTTACAAGTGTAAGTGCTAGAGTTCTCAATGCTGCAAGGTCTTACAACAACTAGAGAATAAAGATTGAATATGAAATAGCAGATTTATTTCGTTTAGATTGTTTCGAAACTGGTGAATTCTGGAATATGTATCTGAAAAGTCCATCGTTTTATTTTTCACTTATTACCAGTTTTTTTGTGATGAAATAACTGTCTTAACTACTAATTCTTGAGATATTACACGTAGTTCAGTTTTCAATTGGTCCTGATTTCACACAGATACAGTGTGTTTATTTTTCTTATAGTTTGCAAGTATATTTCACAATTGTTTTAAAGCCTCTGAATTGTTGTTGTCTGAAAACTGCTACAAATATTTTTTTAATTACATAACTTATCATATTTTCTAAAGTTATTTGATTATAAGTTGTGTATAATTGTTTAGAGAAATATACATATCGTCATAAAATATCTAGTATTATTATTAGTCAATTTTTGAGTCTGTATCCATTCACGAATAGCCATTGACTCCTACTTAATAAATTTGCAGACACCAAACAATGGCTACTGCGACTGGTTTTAATGATAAAAAGGATGATTCCTCTACCAATATCTCGAAGAGAACGAATGATGAGATAGAGGAAGTAGTTGAGGAGGTTTCTGTTGAGAAAGGTCAAGATGAAAATGACGATATTTCTAAAGAAAAAAACTCGAAACAGGTCGAAGTGCATCAAAGTAAACTATACAAAATGGAAGCCATTATAATGCCATTGCTGTTTACTGGTTTAGCTTTTTTCACAAGAATGTATAGGATCGGTGCCAATAATCATGTTGTTTGGGACGAAGCCCATTTTGGTAAATTTGGTTCTTTTTACTTAAGACATGAGTTTTATCATGATGTCCATCCTCCTTTGGGTAAGATGTTAGTTGGTTTATCTGGTTATTTAGCTGGTTACAACGGTTCTTGGGATTTTCCATCTGGTCAAGAATACCCAGACTACATTGACTACGTTAAAATGAGATTATTCAATGCTACATTTTCAGCTTTATGTGTGCCATTTGCATATTTTACTGGTAAAGCTTTGAATTGGTCCCTACCTTCCGTTTGGTTGTTTACCGTTTTGGTCTTATTTGAAAATTCTTATGCTACTTTAGGTAGAATGATTCTTTTAGATTCTATGCTATTGTTTTTCACAATCACATCCTTTTTTTGTTTCGTTAAATTCCATAACCAAAGAAACAAACCATTTACTTTCAAATGGTGGAAATGGCTGTTCTTGACTGGTTTATCTTTGGGATGCACAATTTCAGTTAAGATGGTTGGTTTATTTATTATCACTTTAGTCGGTATTTACACAGTTGTTGACTTATGGCTGAAATTAGCTGATCAAAGACTATCGTGGAAGACTTACGCTGGTCATTGGATTGCTAGAATAATTGGACTGATTGTTATTCCTATGATTGTCTTTATGATTTGTTTTAAGATTCATTTCTCCTTGTTGACTCATTCAGGTAAGAATGACGCTACAATGCCATCGTTGTTTCAAGCTAATTTAATTGGTAATGAAATTGGAAATGGTCCACGTGATATTGCTGTCGGTTCATCCACTATTTCCATCAGAAATCAAGCCTTAGGTGGTGCTTTATTGCACTCACATCAACAAACATATCCAGTTGGTTCAAAACAGCAACAAGTTACCGGTTACGGTCACAAGGATGCCAACAATGAATTTATCTTCCACAGAATTAGAAGCAAACCCGTTTATAATGAAAACGAAACTGATATCGAATACATAAGAGATGGTGAAACTTACAGATTAATTCACAGATTAACCGGTAAAAATTTACATTCTCATCAAGTTCCCGCTGCAATTTCTAAAACTGAATGGGAAGTTTCCGGATATGGTGACTTGGAAACTGGTGACGATAAAGACAACTGGATTGTTGAAATTGTAAACCAACGAGGCGAAGAAGATAAGACCAAACTGCACACATTGACAAGTTCATTCCGTTTGAAGCATGCAGTTTTAGGTTGTTATTTAGCTCAAACATCCAATAGATACCCAGAGTGGGGGTTCTCTCAAAGTGAAATTGCTTGCTTGAGAAGTCCATTTACTCGTGATAAAAGAACTTGGTGGAATATTGAAACAAATGTTAACGAAAAATTACCAAACATCGATTCAAATTTCAAATTTCCTAGAGAAAGTTTCATCAAAGATTTCATTTTCTTAAACCTTGCTATGATGGCAACTAACAATGCTTTAGTTACTGATCCAGATAAATTAGATAGATTAGCTTCATCGGCTTGGGAATGGCCTACATTACATAAGGGTTTAAGATTGAATGGTTGGCACGATGAGAACGTTAAGTATTACTTGATGGGTACTCCAGCATCTACCTGGGCTTCTACTATTGCTGTATTGTCGTTTATGGTTTTTGTTATTATTTTGGTTCTAAGATGGCAAAGACAATATAATGATTATAAAAACGAAAAAAGCTTAGATTTATTCTTAATGTCAGGTGTCTATCCAATGTTTGGTTGGGGATTGCATTTTTGTCCGTTTGTTATCATGGCTAGAGTTACTTATGTGCACCATTATTTACCAGCATTATACTTTGCTTTGATCGTTTTGGTTTATTTCTTCGAAGCTGGTACCCAATTGTTACCAAAAACTAAAAAGGGTTCCATGATCAAATATACCATATATTTTGTATACATTTCACTGGTAATTGGTTGTTTTTGTTTATTTGCTCCTATTACATTTGGTATGGAAGGAAAGAGTACTGCTTTTAAATACTTAGCTTGGCTACCACAATGGAATATTGATGAAGATAAACCTTTTTAACCCATTTGCAACTATTTGATTTTCTGAAAAAAAAAAATAATGCTGAAAAAAACTTTCAGAAGAATTTCAAACTACTTTATGAAATGGGCACAAAATTGCACAGAATATAACCTCATAAACACTATGTACAAATGTATATAAAATGTAATTTAATTTAGTAGATCACGTACAGATTCGTCTATTATCATTGAAACAAATATAGTACGCTTACACATCTTTTTATCACTGGGTAATCCTAGCAGTATTAACAATTTCTGAAATGTTTGGAATTCTTACATCTCGGGTATGTCTTGGCGTAAGTGGGTTATTAAAAGTTGGATCACCGCCATCGAGACTCTCGATTGATTCCAGAGGTTGTGAACTTATTGCTTCAAGATAAGTTGATTGTTTATCGTTACTGAAAATTTGAACGGGCCTTTCTAATGCTGTCGCAAATGGTTCTATTTGACTAGAATAGGATGGAATATTATCCATATTTTCATCATTTGATGCATACCTTAGCGAATCATCATGCCGTATACTTGCTGATGTCTCATAGCTTGGTGGAGAGATAGAGCTCACATTTTGATAAATAGGAGGAACTTCTTCATCCCAGGATATACCCAAACCTGATCTTTCTGTAACGTTCAGTCTAAATTGCATTCTTAGTACACGAGCTGCACCAGTTGGAATACCAACTATTTTTGATGATGATTCTCCACCACGTGATGATGAAGAATTATCCTCATCGTTCTTCTCCGATAAACTATTTCTGGATGTAACCTTTGCTAAAGTAGTTGAGGCAAAGTTTTTTTTCCTATTATTATGTCTATTAGCAAGCATTGGAGAAAGCTCTGCTAGTCTTTGGTCAGCATTGTTATTCTTGGCTAGTGAATCCCCCACTGTTGTCTGAGTGGATGACTTTAATGGAGTACCATTTTTATATTGCAAAGCTTCCTCTGCAACTACCATTTCCACTGACAAAACGTGACTGACATTTACACCTAATACAGGATCTTGGATATCACAAGCTATATTGGCAGGCTTTTGTTTTAACTGAACTTTCTCTGAATACTCAGAAGAGGCATGTGTCATTGAATTTGAAACTCCTGAGTCTAAAAAGCTACAGTCAATATCAGTAATTATCTCAATTATACCATTTCCACTAAAATCTGTTTTCCAGCCACTCTTGATCATTCCTTCGGATACTATTCGTACTTCTTCAGTGAAAAGTGAAGTTTGGTTTTTCATTTCCTGTTCTATCTGTTCCTTTCTAATTCTTTGTCTTTGTTGTTGTATTTCTTGTCTTGCTGCATCATCACTTGGATGGACAAACGTAGAAGATAGTTCTTCATCATCTTCATCTTCATCTCTATCACCGACATTAGTTGCAACAGGTCTTGGAGTGTTTAATGATGAACGACCTCTAGCGCTGCTATTAGTTATTAATTGATTAATGTTACTTACAGAAAGCTGTACTTGTGGAGCCAAATCTCCATATCTTTTGATTGGGTTTGAAGGTCTCTTTGCTTTCAAAGCTTCTCTTTTAGTTACTGTTTTTTCTAAACTCTTTAAATCATCTACGTGTTTTACACAAACTTTATTCCTTATTCTTACACTCTCTTCAACCCTATAACTCAATTTTCTCATCCTCCACCTAGTATTATCTGTGGAAACACCTTCTAATTTCATTTCAAGAGGAAAAGTTGATTTAGGATAAACAACACTTGGCAATACAGCTGCTGCAACTAGTTTAGTAGGTGGAAAAACTCTTAATGAATTTTTATCCGGACCCCTTAGTATGCTTCTTGTTATCATTATAGGCATTTCCAGTGAGTAGTGTTTAAGTTCCTTATCTTTTGTTGGAACAGTCTCAATTGCATCAAAATAACTAATTGATGCAATTAACTCATATTTTATTTTTGTCTCTGAATTTGAACCCAAATCACATGTTACTGATGTTTTTCCAGGTATCAAATAAGAGAATGGAAATATTTGTGATTGATCGCTTTTGAATATAGTGTTCTTATCTATAATATTCCATTTTTTCAGAACTGATTTCGATGAACAACAGTTTGGACAATTTAAAATAGAAGAATGTCCTTGTAGAAATGGTTTTTTATACTCGATTGTTTGAATAAATGATAAGCTTAATGATCGTACAGATAGGTCTGTCGATGTCTTTTTTCTTGAGCCTGTCTTATTTTCAAAAAGATTTTTTACCTTCACTTTTAGAACACCACTTAAAAGACAGCCTGTTGAATCTAGAGCATTTCCATACAAAACACAAGGTGGTGACTCGATGTCAATAGATACTTCTAGTGGTAAGCTTCTATCTTTTTTTTTTTTAATTATTTTTGAGGACGACCTTTTAACTTCTCCATTTTTCTTACCTGTCAATGGCAAAGATATTAATTTGCTGAATGATGACATGTATCTTCTTCTGAAAGATAGAAATGTCTATTTCTTTGTTAGTTTGATCTTCTCTAATGTCAAACGTAAGCTTACAAATAATAGTTTGTATGTTTTTCACATGAACAACCTTAAATTAATAGACTCTTTAAATAGTAATATATAACAGAAGTGACCTTATTTTTCATTTAAAGTAGAATTTCACGAATAATTCTTTGAAAATATCTACAATAAGGTTTTTCTAAAGTTTAAAGCACAACGAAAAATTTCGTTGACTATTAACACAAGACAAAATTTGAAAAATTTATCACACATACGTTAAACCCAAAATGATTCATAGCTGAAGTCAAAATAAAAGAGAAAAGAGAAAAAAGGTTGAATAATTGCTATGCAATGTGGACCATTTTCAGCAAGATATTTGAGATGAAGAATAAAGCAAGTTGAAGAATAGTGCAGCAGTGCAATACTTTTTCACAAAAGTCTAATTGAAAACCCCCAGCCATACAATAGTATATATGTAGCATATATTTGCAATGCAATTTAGACTACTAAATTAAAACATTTCCGATTTTGGTGAGTAGATTTGAAAATTAATCACAAATTCTAGTCCCAAATCACAAAATATCAACAAGTAAAGGTCTTTTAGTTCTTCCCTAGAATCATAACCGTAAGGTTACACACAGCATATTGAAGTTATAAAAATTATGTTAAAAGTGTGTAAATAAATACATCTTTTTGTACCGTGAAAACCAACGAAGATGATTTCAGAAAAAAAAAGGTCATGAAATATTTTAATCAATTGAATTGATAATGCAACGTCCAGTTTCTTGAAAATCAACAATTTCCACAATAAGAATTTTTTGGGTTAAATAAAATGGATGGTATTTACTTTTTTACATAATAAGGTTTTATGTATTCACAACGTCCGCAAGCTTAAATTTAAGAAGTTACCATATTTTGAAGCTTAGAAACGGGTAATTTGCATGTGTTTTTTTTTCGGTTCGTAGAATTCCAATAATTAAGATTTGGAGATGATTGATAGAGGCGGGAATACTTGAATTCTCCAAAACGTTAATTGAAGGTGGATGGTTTGAAATGAGAGACAAATATTCTTACTGTCTTTTGTAAACTATAAAATCTTGATTTTGCCAAATGAGATCTTAGTTCATACAGTACCGTTTTCCTTAACGTATATATTTTTAATTGCAACTTTATGTAGCAAAGTAATAGACAAATTATACTAGATTGAACCGTATATAAAACTCGACAGGTTATGAGCAGATATAATCAAGCTCAGACTTCTGATAACGTGTCAGATACGTTATTTGATATCGATTTTGATTATGATGGCAACAACAATGGCAATAATAACATGGGAAGCAGTAACAATACTGATGCAAGGAGTTCTAAGAATAAAAAAAAATTCAACTTGAGAGATGAACAAGGTAATAATAATGTATTTTATCAAGAGGTTATTGATTTAGATAATCAGAATGATGATAGACTGGAAAACGATATAATTGATGATAAAAACAACTTGGATAATCCATTCAATTCCAACAATAATGATGAATTCACCAATTGGAATAATGATGATGATATTAGCATTGATGGAGATCAATTCCAGAATACCCCAAATTTAACTAAGATTGGTAGTAAGCCAAATATTCTACAGAGAACCTTCAATAAAATGAAACAACCATTTGTTGGATCAAGTACAGATTTTGATGGAGGTAATAATACTGGTTTTGAAATGTCAAAATATAATAAAGTTACAAATAACGAAAATGGTGATGCATATGTGAATTCAAGAAATATGTTTGATATCAAAATTTTATTCAATCGTTATATTTTACGTAAAGAAAACAGTAATAACCAAGATAATAGTGAACCTAGGTTGATATATTTAAATGATCCAAATGCGAATAGTGTGCTGGGTTATCCAAGCAATCATATCTCAACAACTAAATATAACTTTGCAACATTTTTACCTAAGTTTTTATTTCAAGAGTTTTCTAAATATGCTAATTTGTTTTTTTTGTTTACATCAGCTATTCAACAAGTTCCAAACGTTACGCCAACTAATAGATATACTACTATTGGTACTTTATTGGTTGTTTTGATCGTATCTGCAGTTAAGGAATCCATAGAAGATATTAAAAGATTTAACTCTGATAAAGAACTAAATTTCTCAAAAACAGAAGTATTTTCGGAAATGGATGGGGGTTTTGTTACTCGTAGGTGGGTTGATTTAAGAGTAGGTGATATTATCAAAGTCAAATCTGAGGAGCCAATTCCTGCGGATATAATTCTAATCTCATCGTCAGAGCCTGAAGGATTGTGTTATATAGAAACAGCGAACCTTGATGGTGAAACAAATTTGAAGATCAAACAATCTAGATCAGAAACCGCACCGTTTTTAAGTAATACACAATTGGGCTCAATGCGTGGTAAGATTTTATCTGAACAACCAAATTCAAGTTTATACACTTATGAAGGTACTATGACTCTGAATGGATCAAAAATCTCTTTATCTCCAGAGCAAATGATTTTAAGAGGCGCGACATTGAGAAATACTTCATGGGTTTACGGTATAGTTATATTCACTGGTCACGAAACAAAATTAATGCGTAATGCTACAGCAACACCAATCAAAAGGACAGCAGTCGAAAGAATAATAAATTTACAGATTGTTGCACTATTTGGTGTTTTAATTTTGCTCGCTATTATCTCCTCGTTGGGTAACGTTATAACACTTAATGTTAAAGGTTCTGAATTATCCTATCTTTATTTAGAGGGTACTAGCAGAGTGGGATTGTTCTTTAAAGATATTTTAACATATTGGATTTTATACTCAAACTTAGTTCCGATTTCCATGTTTGTTACCGTTGAATTGATCAAGTATTATCAAGCATCCTTAATTAGCTCGGATTTAGACTTATATGATGAAAAATCTGATACGCCAACGGTAGTTAGAACCTCTTCATTGGTTGAAGAGTTGGGTCAAATTGAGTATATCTTTAGTGACAAAACAGGTACTTTGACGAGAAACATAATGGAATTTAAATCTTGTTCTATTGCTGGTCATTGTTACATTGAGAAGATACCTGAAGATAAAGGAGCAAAAATGGAGGACGGCATAGAAGTGGGCTATCAAACATTTGAGAATATGAAACAAAAGTTGATGGACAATAAAGATGATGATTCTAAAGTTATTGATTTGTTTTTTAAATTGCTAGCCACTTGTCATACTGTTATTCCTGAGTTTCAAGAAGATGGTTCTATTAAATACCAAGCTGCATCTCCGGATGAAGGTGCATTGGTCCAAGGTGCAGCTGACTTAGGATATAAATTCACTGTTCGTAAACCAAATTCTGTTTCCATTTATATTGAAGAGACCGGTGAAGAACAAGAATTTCAACTATTAAACATATGTGAATTCAATTCGACAAGAAAAAGAATGACAACTATTTATCGATTTCCAGATGGTTCGATAAAGTTGTTTTGTAAGGGAGCTGATACTGTCATATTGGAAAGAATCGATCCAACTCACGCAAAATACAAAGACGCAACTTTGAGACATTTAGAAGACTATGCTTCAGAAGGTCTTCGTACTTTATGTTTAGCAATGAGAGATATTCCTGAAGTTGAATATCAGGAATGGAAGAACAAATATGATGATGCTGTAACTAGTTTAGAAAATAGGTCACAGAAATTAGATGATGTGGCAGAGTTGATCGAAACAAATTTACAATTAATCGGTGCAACCGCTATTGAAGACAAGTTACAAGACGATGTACCAGACACCATTCATATATTACAAGAAGCCGGTATCAAAATATGGGTGTTGACGGGTGACAGACAAGAAACTGCTATTAATATTGGTATGAGTTGCAATCTCTTGAGTGAAGACATGAATTTGTTAATAGTTAATGAAGATACAAAAGAAGCCACCAAAGAAAATTTGATAGAGAAATTAATAGCCATAAAAGATCATAGTGATTCGCTAAGAGATTTGAATACATTATCTTTGGTAATTGATGGAAAATCGTTAGGCTTTGCATTAGAGCAAGACTTAGAAGATTACTTATTGGAATTGGGTACACTTTGTAAAGCCGTTATCTGTTGTCGTGTGTCTCCATTACAAAAAGCATTGGTTGTAAAAATGGTTAAAAGAAAAACTTCATCCTTACTTTTAGCTATAGGTGACGGTGCAAATGACGTGAGTATGATTCAAGCTGCTCATGTTGGTGTAGGTATAAGTGGTATGGAAGGTATGCAAGCAGCTCGTTCAGCAGATTTTGCAATAGGTCAATTTAAGTATTTGAAAAAGTTACTTCTAGTTCATGGGTTATGGTCATATCAAAGAATTGCCGTTGCAATTTTATATTCCTTTTACAAAAATATTGCATTATACATGACCCAATTTTGGTATGTTTTCTCAAATGGTTTTTCTGGTCAATCCATTATTGAGTCTTGGACTATGACGTTTTACAACTTGTTTTTTACAGTTGCACCTCCTCTAGTTATGGGAGTATTCGATCAATTTGTTAGTAGTAGACTTTTAGAAAGGTATCCTAGACTGTATAGGTTGGGTCAAAAAGGAAGGTTTTTTTCAGTTCCGATATTTTGGGGTTGGATTTGTAACGGTTTCTACCACTCAGCAGTGACCTATATTGGCTCCATCATTTTCTATAAGTATGGGTTTGCTTTAAATTTGAATGGGGAAACTGCTGATCATTGGACTTGGGGTACCGCTGTGTACTCAACCAGTGTTGTAATAGTATTGGGTAAAGCTGCTTTGGTCACCAACCAATGGACAATTTATACTTTGGTGGCAATCCCAGGTTCACTTTTATTTTGGTTTATCTTTTTCCCCATTTACGCATCAATTTTCCCACATGCTAACGTTTCGCCAGAGTATTTTGGTGTTGTGAGTCACACCTATGGTTCAGCTACCTTCTGGCTAATGCTTATCGTTTTACCTTCGTTTGCACTGCTTAGAGACTTTGCTTGGAAATACTATCGTAGAATGTACGCACCTGAAACTTATCATGTTGTCCAAGAAATGCAAAAGTATAATATATCTGACTACAGACCTCATATGCAGCAGTTCCAAAAAGCAATTCATAGGGTTAGACAAGTTCAAAGAATGAAAAAACAAAGAGGCTTTGCATTTTCACAGAGTGAGGACGGACAAGAGAAGATAATTAGAATGTATGATACAACTCAAAAAAGAGGAGATTATGGTGAACTGCATGAGGCCGTCAATAATCCGTTTTCTGACCAGTTCAAACTGCAGAATAACAACAAAAAGAATGATCAAAAGGACCCTTTCAATGATCCTGAAATTGTCAGCGATGCTAAGCAGTTCAGAAATCTTAACAGATCCGACTCTTTTGATATATAATTATTGTATGTAACCTATATATATTGACAATTCAAAAAAACAGTGTATAAATTTATATGAAAAAAAGATTTTTGATGTTCCTAGTTTTTTGTTTAGTAATATAGAATACTATACAATAGTACTATTAATGAAATTGTCATGCAAATTTTATTAGTTTTGGAATTGAATATTCCATGGGAATTTTCCTCGTTTTTGACGTTTTCGTCCAACTCTTGTTCCAATATTCTAATGACCTCTCTATGTCTATCAACTAGATTTTTACACTTTGCATGACGTTCTTGAAGTTTTTCTAAGTTGGCAACAAATTCATCAACACTTTGTTTCACATTATACATTAAAGAATCTTTTTCGGTTTTATCAAAATTTTTAGCTAAAGAATCTAAATGGATTTTTGTTACCATACTAGTTATTTCTGTTAAATTTGCTACTGATTCTTCCAATTTACTGGACATCTCATCGAAATGAGTAATTAAAATATGAAACTTGTTTTCATTCTTATATATTACATCTGTAATGATGTCATTAATCAAGCCTTCTAAGGTAAAAATTCTTTTTGCTATATGCATTTGTGAATAATTAACTTCACTGAAGTTTGTGTCAAGTAATACACCAGTGTCAATCCTATCAGAAGTCCAGGTCTTCGCATTTTTTTTTCTCGGTGAGTTAATGTAATTCTCATTCAAATCTAAACTTGTATTTCCTTCTAGCCTCTTTAGATTCTTATCGTTCTCTTTAGGCAGCCAATCCAAGACCAAAGAAGAAGAAGAAGAAGAAGAAGAAGAAGA
>JAKTPK010000221.1:140294-242150 GCA_030557565.1 Tetrapisispora arboricola
GAAGAAGAAGAAGAAGAAGAAGAAGAAGATGATGATGATGATGATGATGATGTGAACAATAACGCTGATTCATTATTTTTAACACTGTTTATACTATGTAACTTTTGAAAAGAAACACCTGGTTCCTTCAAATGATGCTCATTTATCGCTTTTCCAGAATAATTGCTCAGTGATGAGTTTCTTCTATTTAGGTAACTTCTTTTGATATTTGAGTCCGATCTAGAATTTTTTTTATTTTGTTCTTTGAATGGCGTTTTACTTGATTCTAAAAATTGAGCAGCTAATCCTTTTGGTTCAATATTATTAGAAGAAACCGTCAACCTTCTTTCCTTCTCTTCCGAGAGTACAAAACTCGATGTTCTAAGATTTTTACGATTTGAAAAAAAGCTCATATCATAGTCTGTGATGGGTGTAGCTTCCTTTGGTACAGTTGTTGAGATTACCGATTCATTATCAGAGGCATCACCTTCTGGATTTCGCAATGGATCCTCGTTATTTTTGAATAATGAATCACTAAACGATCCAGAGCCTGCTGAAACGATATTGCTTTGTATAATTGAAGTGAATGGCTGTGAACTTGGGTACCCCAAATTTGAAACTCTTGAACTTGATGATTTGTGTGAATTTAATTCAGAAAAATTTTTCAAACTCTTATCTGATTTGTTTCTTGATGAGGTACTGATAAAAGAGTTATTGACTTTTATTGCCGGCACTTTAATATCTTTGATCGATTTTTTCTTGTCGATGTGTTCAATGTTGCTTGCTTGTGAAACTGTAAATAAAGGTAAGACAATATCAGCATCTATATTAGAATCGTCATTTTGGTCAGATCCAACTTGACTGTTCAAAAAAAAAGATCTAGTTGAGCTAACTCTTTTCATAACAATTACAGAAGTTTATAATATAGTCAAGGTTACTTAACTGTCGCCAAATGTTTTTTTAAAGTTTTGTCTGTGTACAACAAATTTCTTTCTAAAACTGAAAACTGATGCTTTGTTCACCTTAGATAAGCATTCATATCTAGGGATCAACGTCTTTTGTGTTCAAACAGGTCTCAGCATTGAACTGGAAAGCTCTTTTATTTTTAAGTTTCTTATCACACAATTGAACCTTTTAAACTTTTCAATCCCTCGCATCGAAATACGAATCTTGTGAAATCTGACTACTGTATGATCCCGTGGAAATATCATCATCTTAACATATTCTAAGAAATAGAAACCTATTGAAATAGTTGGATCGTTTGGATTAAGCTCAAGGTACTTTTTGTTGTCTTTAACTTAGCTGAGTAACTTGGTGAAATTACTTATTGTGATTACATCACTAAAGTCATTCCAATTGCAGGTTTCGTTTGAAGACGATTTTCAACTAAAGTGACATGAATAGAGTACAATTGACAATAAAGTGCAATCAAATCGGTATCCAGTAGGCCCAGTTCTTTTTGAAAAACAATATGGATCCTTTAAGATAAAATTCTCAATAATTGTTGAATTCAATAGTTAGAATAGATCCATTCTTGATCAGAAGTAAAAGTTCATAACAAAAATTAAACCTTAGTGAATTAATTACATGTAACTCAATAGTAATACCCTTATATATATTATCTGTTTCAGATTATACAATATATTTAAATTTTGTGATTAATCTATTAATTTAATGGAAGTGTAAAAATGATCATATATATATTTATGAAATACCTTTGGTGTAGCCTATGATGTTGTTTTTGATTGTACTGAATTTTTTTATTTTATTATACTATAATGATTGAGATCCAAAAAGCTATCTCTAATACGCAAATGTATATATCTACTAATGCTGTATCCTCTCGATAATAATAATAATGAAGTTTTCTGCATTTTTTTTATCTTTTCTTTTATAATACTGTTATAATTCTTTTAAAATTGTTTAAGTGAAATGAACAACAATTGGAACAATAATAACCACCAACAGGACAATTATAGCAATTACTAAACATAGTCTCATCTTTAAATCTTTCCACCACATTTGCTTTCTAACTCTATTAGCACCCCTTTTGAAACCTTGAGCAGAAACAGCAAGATTATCTGCTTTGTCTTCTATCGAAGTCAACCTTTCACCACGTTCAGCTACTTTGTTAATATTATCTCTCATGATGCCCACTGTATCATCGATTTCCGCCTGTAAAGCAGCTGTTTTTGATTGTGATGGTTGTTCATTGGAAGTTAAATGTTCTTCTGGAGGAACGTAAGGATCATATGGTACTGACGATGACATTTTTGCGTAACTGGAATGCTTATTTTATTATTTCACGTTTCTTGGATACTTAAAGTGCTTGTTTATTCGTTGCAGAGAAAAGGTTTTCAATCAATAAAAGCACACTGATCTTGAAAGACTACCAACCTTTTTCACTAAAGACACATATTAATCACTGAGATCAACCACAACCAATAATTTCTAGAATTAAGTTCATCTAATTCTGTCTTTGGTGTCAATGAAAATGTTAAATATCTTTTCAAATTTTGAAATGAATGAAACAAGGCGTTTTACAAAATTATACACCAGATCATCACTACGTACGTAAATATCGAACAGCCACACTACACTGATTAAGAAAGGCATTTACTCCATGAAAGGCTTTACATTGTTTGAAGATGATGTTGAAGATGATACAGTTAAATGTGCTGTTGTATGGAATGGTTCCGATCCATGAGTGATGATATTTTAATTCATGTTCTTTTTTTTTTAACCATGGAGTTAAAGATATCCTGAAAGCAAAAAAAACTAGACAAACGCATGTGTGCTGGTCGTGAGAAAAGTTATTTCAGGAGTGTATGATATGATGTCTTGAAGACAAAAGATAAAATCAATTATGTTATTTTATTAGATAATTATTTATTGTTTTATTTAAGTAGTTTTTTTATTATTACTGGGTACTTAAATGGATAATTTCTCATTGAACACAGCTTCAATGGCTTCAACTGCATCGTTAATGCTAGCTGGTTTGTCACCCATACCTTGGAAGACATTACCTTTACCACCAGCTTTACCACCAATCAATTCTGAAACTTGTCTGGCTAATGCAGCACCATCAACACCTTTAGCTAGAGTTTCATCGGCAATGTAACAACCGTGAGCAACCCTGCCTTCTGGGTCATTACCAGTTAATAAGTAAATAGATTTATCTTTAGATTTACTCTTGATATGATTAATGGCTTCGGTGATAGCTTTGGCATTAGTTGGGATATCAATGTATTGAACGAAAAAGACCGCATCTTCGTTTTTAGCAAAATGTTCTTTTACAGCATCAACAACTTGTTTGGTTTCGATCTTGGCTCTAGATTTCACCTCATCTTTGACAACTTTTTCAATTTTAGAGAATTTTTCTTTCAATTCATTCTTTCTAATAACAGAAATTGATAATTGATTTAGTTGAACACCTAATTCTTTCAATTTCTTTTCTTTAGCTTGTGAGAATGGCATTTGTTCAGCCTTATTTAATTCTTCATCAAATTCGTTAGCAATTCTTTCAACTTCAAAAGCATCAATGCCAGATACTGCAACAATTCTTCTGATACCCTTAGCAATACCACTTTCTTCTAAGATGACAAAGTATTTTATGTCCCCTGTTTTTGGAACATGGGTACCACCACAAAATTCAACGGAATATTTCAACCACTCTTCGTTTGTTGGGTCAGCTAATAAATCTTCAACAGCCTTACCAACAGAAACGACACGAACTGGATCTGGATATGTTTCACCAAAAACAGCACGCACAGATGTGATACCTTTAGCTAATTCTAATGGGACATCTTTATAATAAACTGGTAAGTTTTGTTTGATTTGATCGTTTGCAATTTCTTCAACTTTGCGTATTTCATCTAGACTCAAAGCTTTTTTATGAGAGAAATCAAATCTTAATTTTTCAGGAGCAACCAAAGAACCTTTTTGATCAATATCATTACCCAAAACATCTCTTAAAGCTAGATTCAATATGTGAGTACCAGTGTGGTTATTCTTTATTGGTAAACGACGAGATTCATCATGAGATGAAACTGTTTTGTGGCCATTGGCTAATTCACCTTCAATTAAAGTACCAGTGTGGAAAACATAACCATTATAAAGCTGAACGTTTTCAACTTGGAATTCAGCTTCACCATCAAGAATAATTTTACCAGTATCGTATTCTTGACCACCTTGTTCAGCGTAAAAAGAAGTTTTATCTAAAATAATACCATATTTTTTGCCGACTTCAGAGATTTTTTCAACAAATTTTTCACCATCATATAATCTTAAAATAACACTTTCGGCATCAGTTGAAATATATTTAGCACTGTCATCGGTTTTTGGAACACTTTCTTCATTTAGTTGAGATAGTTCATGAACATTTAATTTTAGCATATCATTATTATCTTTCTTACCACCTCTCTTAGATGCTTCATAAGATTCTTGCTTAGCCTTTTCAAAACCTGGTTCATCAATCTTCAAGCCTTGTTCTTCTGCCATTAATTCTGTTAAATCGACTGGGAAACCATAAGTGTCATATAATCTCCAAACTTGCATACCATCTAAAATTTTTGTGTCAGTCTTTGAAGCAGCTTCAGCGTATTTTTCAAATAACTTTTCACCACGATCTAAAGTCTTTGCAAAAGAAGCTTCTTCTTCATCTAAAATTTCGAATAAGAAAGCTGGATCTTTGGTAACTTCAGGAAAAACACCCTTGACTTGCTCAATTAAAGTTGGAGCTAAAGTTGAAAAAAAGTTACCAATTGGGTAATTCATGTACTTACGAGCGTAACGTGCACCCCTTCTTAAAATACGTCTTAAAACATAACCTCTACCTTCATTGTTTGGTACACCACCATCGGTGATAGCAAAAGTTAAAGTACGGACATGATCGGCTAAAACTCTGTAAGCAGTATCGATACCATCAGCATCTTCAGCACCAAACTTACCAGTATATGGTCTAACACCGGTAATTTCTTGAATTTTAACAAATAATGGTTGGAAAACATCAGTGTCGTAATTAGATCTAACATCTTGTAAAACAGAAACTAATCTTTCAAAACCCATACCTGTATCAATATGCTTAGCTGGCAATGACTTCAAAGAACGATCTTGCTCTCTGTTATATTGCATGAAAACCAAATTCCAAACTTCTAAAACATCTGGATCATCCATGTTAACTAAATGAGCAGCATTTCTGCCACCAATTCTATCGTAATGGATTTCGGAACATGGACCACATGGACCTTGTTCACCCATTTCCCAAAAATTATCATGAGCATCACCAGGTAAGATATGATCTTCAGCTACACCAGCAGCTAACCATAATTCTTTAGCTTCTAAATCCGGTTCTAAACCTTGTTTTTCATCACCTTCAAAATAGGTGACATATAAACGATCAGTTGGAATACCGTAAACTACAGTTAATAATTCCCAAGCATAAGCGATAGCGTCTTTTTTGAAATAATCACCAAAGGACCAGTTACCCAACATTTCAAAAAAAGTATGATGGTAAGAATCTCTGCCGACATCTTCTAGATCGTTGTGCTTACCACCGGCTCTGATACACTTTTGAGAATTGAATGCTTTCTTCAAAGTGTAAAAGTCGGATGCAGGATCGACGGTACCTAGAAAGATAGGCTTATATTGGTTCATACCAGCATTGGTAAATAATAGAGTAGGGTCATCAAAAGGAACCACAGGGGAAGATGGGACGTAAGTGTGCCCTTTGTTTTTGAAGTAATCGAAGAAAGTTTGGCGGACATTCTGAGCCGTCCATTTAGATTTATCACCAACAGTCATATTGTTGATTGTTTTTGATAGATTCACTGTATGTAGGTTTATATGTAATCAACTGTGGAAACCGAAAAACGCCAGAACCATAAACAAATCTGAATAAAACCTGACTCCCTCATACTTCAAAACACCATTCCAATACACACAAATACATACATATACATATACATATATATATGTATATGTATATTACACAATTCATCATTAAATTTCGAGCTTATGCTAGTTTCGTATTATTTGAAATGGCTCATCGACCAAAATTTTACAAATCTTCGCAATAAAAAGAAAAAGGAAAAATTTTTGCTTCGTTTTGGTGCTTTTGTTTCTTTTGTGAGCCGGAAATGTCACGTCCATTCACGGGCAAAGAAAAAAGAAATGGGTCCTCCAAGAGCTCTCGAGATGGCTGATGGGCTGTATTGCAAAGGGTCTGATTCTGTTTTCACAATCTCTGATGTGGTCTGTAGGGTGGCCGGTGGTTAGTGGGAGGCCACACATATAAGGTGATGCATTGGTGTGTTAGATCAAGTTCTTGTATGTTGTTTTGATTGGTTTCGGAACGGTAGTGAGTGACATACGACACATTTGCACAAGCTGTTGTTGATGTATGTGGTTTTGATTTAAATGAAACATAGAAACAATTAGAAATAACATGAAGCTTATATTGGTTTGGTTACTGTTTTGCGTTGTTGCAGGGTATGGTAGTGACGCCATTGACTCTAAGTTTGGCGTCACGCCTTCTGCAAGGGTATGGACTATTTTGAATCATTTATTACATGGCTCTTCTAGCAAGTCCTTGATTTTGCAAGATCTGTACCCTTTGATAACAGGTGTGGGAGATAAATTGGATGCCTTTGATGGTTTGATTGATGAGGACGCAGAATTGGTCGATAATGTAGCCGATTTTTTATCTACTAAATATGAAATGGACGGAGTATCTTCGTTATTGGTGCATTATTACGATTTGTATCCAATGGGGTTCCCTTCTGAATATTCTTTATTTAACAACGAGAATTATTTTGTGTTGAATGGTAAGAAATATTCAAATGCTGAAGATATTTTTTATTTGAAAAGTGGAGATTTGAAGCAGCAATCAAAAATTGACGATGCATTCATAATCAGAGAAAATGATGTTGTAATTGGTTCTAATTCAAATGCTCCAATTGTCATTCTATATGGTTGCCCGGGGTCTGCTGAAAATGAGTTTGATGATTTCAATAGAAATCTGTATATTGATGCAGTCGACACAGGGAAATTGAGATTTATTTGGCGGCCAACTTGTTCTCTAGATCATGACATGTCTGAACAAGAACTAGACTTTCCTTTAGAATTGACAAAAAGAGAAAGTGTCAAAAAAGTCGACTGGAAATGGAATACACCTTATGACATGCCTGAAAACTTTATGAAGAAGAAATACAAACTGTACGAACCAAAACTCGACGAGATTGTTGATTTAGATCTGAAAGTGTCCTCATTTATTGCTGAATCATACACTAAAAATAAGGATTTTAAAAAAGCTTACAAACTACTGAAAGGTGTTGCAAATAATTTTCCTCTTATCATCAAAGATCTATTGAAATTAAGGATCGATGATAAGATATTGGCAAGTAATGAAAAATTAAATAAATATGGTATTGATTACAATATGCTCGGCCTATTTGTTAATGGTCAGAATTTCAGGTATTCTGTCTTGGATGATTACAGTTTACTAAACGCACTCAATGTTGAATACTCAAGAATTTCGAGATTTCAAGAAGCTTTGAAAATATTTAAATATAAAAACGTTCAAACGTCAGCAAAGTCACTGTTAAATAAATTTTCTTCTTTATCACTACCAAATCTACAAGATATGCAACCTATCAAACTTGATTTGCATAGACACCCTTTATTTGCTAGCAGCATCATTTATTTTAATGATATTGAAAAGGATAAACAATACAAAGGTTTGAGTAGAAAAATTGGAAAATTCTTTGAGAAATCCAAATTTGGTGAAGTTCCTGAATATAGAAAAAATTGGAATGAAGTTATTTTTGTTATAGACTTTAATGATTTAAATAATCCAGTTACACAGGAAGCTTTGTCAGGATTAGTACGTGCATTGAACGTGATTGAGCAAGGTTACCCACAAAGAATTGGTCTTTTGCCATTAAACACAGGCGATGATCAAAACACTATCAATTCCATATATGAACTTAAAGAGTCAAGTCTACAAGATTTAATAAAGTTTTTGACCGAACTAGATATCAATAAAAATGGAGAGATACACGACAAGGAATTTTTGTTCAGTGATTTCGATGAGGTGCCTGAAGTTGCGAAACTTTTGGATGAGCTGCAAATTTATCATACCTCTATTATTATAAATGGTGAAATTTATCCATTCAGATCTAATACTTGGCATTTTCTTTTGACTAAAGTTATTAAAAAAGATACAGCATTCCTGAAAAAAGAACTCTCAAAATATGAAAGTAAAAAAAAAGTGGATATTAGAGGCATCTTACATTTAAAGTCAGCAACAGGAAGGCATTTCAAATACACACCTGATTACTTCGCGGATTCCACGTATACATCAATGAATAATATCGAATTGGACAAAATTGAAAATCGCATATTAAATTTTATCCCTACCACTACTCATAATATTTTGCATACTATAACTCTAGTTGATAATTTCGAAACAGAACACGCATTAAATAGGCTCATTAACCTTTTAAAAGTAGATTATACTGGTATAAGAATCAGACTGGTTAATAAAAACATCGATAACAATGGAAAAATTTGGAAATCTTTACAAAAAGTATTGCAAAATTCGAGAAATAACGTTGTTAGTGAAGTTGAAAAACTTCTAAAAAACATCAAGAAGACTAATAAAAATGTACAAGCAACTCAAAATAAGAATATTATAAGTCTTAATATATTAAACAAATGGTTACCTGATATTACCTCGAAAATGTTGACAAATTCAGATTCCTTCTTAATCATTAATGGTAGATTTATAAGCCTGAGTTCATTTGAGGTGCCATCCACTACCAACTTCAAAAATATCCTCCAGCGTGAAGCCAAACGAACGATTGATACAGTGATGGTTTTAGAAGAGGAATATCCGGGGTTCACTGAACAGAGAATTGATCCTGACCTCATTGAAACTGTATCTTCTCATCTAACCAAGTTATTCTATCATGGTTCTCAATTGTATAATAATGGTATTGATTACAAAACTGAAAGTACTCTTCCAAGAATGAACCTTGAAGCTTTTTTGAAAACTAATGACTACACAATTTTTGAGAGCCATCCAAAAAAGTTCAGTGAGATAGACATCACTTTGATTGTTGATCCATTAGAAGAAAGAACCCAAACACTGATGACTATTGTTGACAAAGTATTAGATTTACCCTTTGTTAATGTTAAAATTGTGATGTTACCTACTGAAGAATTGAAAGTTTTACCAATCCAAAGAATATATCTAGATGATAAAACTGAAGTCATAGCAGAACTTGAACACCTCAAAAAATTATTTTACTTGAACTTTGACAATCCTCATCATTTAACTGTTAAAAATTTTGAGGACATTAAATATAATTCAATTATTTTGAATGTGAATGCGTTTGATGAGAATGATCCCATAACAGAAAATAATATCGATGGAATTTCTGGGGTCTGTTTGAATTTAATTGATGAAGATAAGAATATTATTGATTCAACCTTTACGATGGGAACTTTTGGTTATGCTCAGTTTCAAATTTCGTCATTAAAATCTGATTTGCAGATTGTAAGCTGTGATCCTAGATATGAAGTAACATCATTTTCAGATGATGGTACGACTAATTATCTTGCAAGTGAATATATACATGTACTTGACTTCAGTCCTCGCAAAGTTTATGTTAAGTTAAAACGAGTTGAATCAAGCTCTGACAATCAGATTAGGTTATCTGAAGATGAACAAAATACTATAAATATTTTTAATATTATCTCAGATGATACATGCAATGATGAAACAAATTATAGAAATTTTATCAATACTGTTGTGTCTAATAACGTTGATAATAAAAGAATCAATTTTTGGCTATTAAATGAGCCATTTTTGACTAAATCGCTGTTAGAATATATTGCAAACTTCAATAAAGACTCCTCCAACTCATTATATACTATTAAACTAATCAATTATAGCTGGCCATATTGGTTACGTCCGCAAAGATTCAGATCAAGAGAGATGAAGGTTTCGAAGGTATTGTTTAATGATGTTATTTTCCCAACTCATGTGGAAGAAGTCATTTTTATTGATATCATGGATACAGAAGTGATCGATCCCTTCATTATATCTAAGAAAATCAAACAACTAGTTGATCATGATTATTCATTCAGAATGTTAAAGATGGAAGCTGACGGTTATTGGAATGAAGGCTATTGGGCTAGGTATAAGACAGAGAGTGAAAACAATAATAAATCATTTACATTTTTTTCAAGCGAGCCAGTTATTGTCATTAATGTTAAGAACATTAGAGAAGAAAAAAGCCAAATGTATAGCAGTAGGAATATAGGGGATTTATTAAGAATTCATTACCAAAGAGTTTCTAAAGATTTCAATTCTTTACAAAACATTGATCAAGATTTGTTAAATGATCTTCAAAATCAAGTAAAAATCAAAGTGCTAGCAAAATATGTGGTAAAACCAATTTCTGATTCGCAAAGCAATGAAATAAATCATGACGAATTGTAAGTAATCTATTGTTGTTGTTGTTGTTGTGTTTTTGTTATTTGTAACAGAATATTTGATCCAGCATTGAAAAATTGAAAAATATTCAAATTTTATGATTAGAATGGCACTGGCTGGCTTGTTGCATATTTATGCCGAAATAAAAGAGCCAAAGTTTACAAACTCCGACGAGCTGAAATTTGTGTTAGAGCATAAGATGACTTATTGTAGTTTAACGTATTATTTAGTTTATTCATCACTCAACGTCTGATGGAGAGACGAAATGATTAGGTACATAAAATCGATTTCCCACCATATAAAATGATTACATTTTAATTGCTATTAGAAATTGATATGACTACCAGTTAGAATTTGATTGACTACATTTTAGTTCTAGATAGATAAGAGATAATTTAAACTTTTTGGAGTTTATAGAATAGAATAGTTTATCACGATACTTAATTTAGATATTTGAATCAGATTAAAAGCGTATATACAATGAAGAAAACATAATTAGAACAGTAATTGAAAAAATAAGGTTTTGGTGATTTTTCAATCATAAAAAACCCATGTGAAAACAATCCTGTACAAATTCGTCGTCAATCACCAGATTCACACAAATTGAATAAAAGTTTTAGCTTCAAACAACTCTAATTCAAGATTAAACTTTGACAAGTTTGTGGATTTCTATTATTTTCCGTTTTAGAAGTATAAAATTTTTAGGCGCATAACACTTGTACAATTGAGAAAAAGCGTTTACAAAAACTTGGGAGTTTACTAGAAATTAATTACCTCCCCATCGAAACGCTACGAAAATATTGAAGTGCTATTAAAAGAAACTTTAATAATTTATGCTTTATACATTTATGCTTTTATGCCTTATGCTTTTCTATTTTGACTGCTTCGAGTTGCGTTCCAATATTAGAGCATGTCATACTGTAGCTGTGACTGAGGATTTTGATCGTTTGGAGGGTAATCTCTTGCAGCGTGATCTCTTGCAGCGTGATCCCACGACTTTCTGTTTTTATTCCGTGCATATTTCCCTGCTTGAGTACAGACCTCAATGGCATTTGCAAGCTTATTCCATATCCTAAATACGGTTTATGCGCGGTCCATCTCCGATTTCTTGGAGAGCTTAACCAATTAAACTACACTTTCTTGACCATCGTTCTGTCAAAAAAAACATTCCGAAAACGAAAAAACCAAAAATGTAAATTGACAAGTGTTCTAACATACATTTAATTTCTGGGCGAACCTAATTATATTACAAATTGAATTGAATTGAATTGGTTCGAGTAACTAATCACCGAGAATCCATCAGTCGTGATTGCCACCGCGCATCGACATGACATTGTCTCGTGCAAAGACCCAGTACAGAAACCACGAATTGCGAAAACCTAAAATTCAATCAAAGCAAATCAAAGCAAATCACGAACAAATCAAAGCAAATTACGAACAAATTACGAACAAAAAATTTCTCGTGGTCTCATTGAGAACGTTCGTGTGTCTTGAAAGTAAGAACCCGATGGAGAACTCGTTGGAGAACCCTTTTACAAACATGATTTCCCCTCATCTAGTCTTCCCCATTTTCTTCCCCCCCCTCCCCTCTACTACCTTCCCCTCTACCATCGGAACGAATGTGAACAGTATTGTGCCCGTACCCTGCTCCCAGCGATATCTGCCTTTCATCTCCCAACGAAAAAGAAACAAGCGGAACAGAACACCCTAATATCAGAAACAAAATTGTTGACATCGACACACATACACACATGCACCGACATCCGTCTTTGGGAGTGTGATTATTCTTCCTTAGCAGTCGCCGCCGCACACAAACAAACCAATCTCAGGATGGCCCCGATCCGCATTTCCGAATGAACAATCTGAAAATATTTAAAAATAGCACCGGCCCTCGGTCGTGTGGGTGTGCGTTTTGATTACCATGATAATAGCGATAGCGTCTAATGAGTGATGAGTAATGGTAGCACTACGAATTTTTGACTTTTTCCTCGCGCGTTCTCACACCGGAGTGCAATAATCTCTCAGCAGCTCGTCTCCCTTTATGGCACGTACAGACCATCTCCGTCTTAGGTCCGCTGGACTGACGTCTCACCAGTGCTCTCTGACCAGAAGCAAAGAAGGTTCAACATGTGGAAAAAGTGAAATGTGAAATGTGAAAAGTGAACAGTAAAATTTTCCACCAAGAAAAAACCCACACATCTGGCAGATTGCGTCGGACAAGCCCAGAAAAGAAAAGAAAAGAAGAAAAGAAAAGAAGAAAAGAAAAAAAGAAAAAAAAAAAACCTCCACGCACAGATGCGTACTGTCTCATCCCTTCCCCATCTGTGCGCGCCACCCACCCACCCCTTTCTTGTGATTTGTCACTTACGTATATAGTTTTTCTTTCTTTTTTCTCACTCTCTTCCCATCTTCTGTTCAATCATATTTCCGCACATTGGGTATCTCAATTGCCAATGCAAAAGTCACAGCAATTGTAACTGCAATTGCTGTGACGCCTACAATGAACCCACCCCTCTCTCTCTTCGCCTCCACCGGCGTGTCTGGAAAAGAAACTTAAAAACCAAAGAAACTTTCTGTCGACGCTCTGTCGACGCTCTGTCCCGATTTAATTCTTTGCGAGTTTTAAGCCTCGTTCAGCCACCAGAATGTGTCGTATCACATCAACACTTGTCCGCTTATGTAGCTCCATGTGTGCGTTTCTCCCGCAGACCGTTTAAGCTTTGTAAGAGATTTGATTTACCTCTGCACGAGAGAGCCTCTAAACCCCTCAATTCTCTTTTCTTTTTTCTTTTTCGGTTTCGTTTCTTCGGTGGCCCTCGGCGTTTCTCTGTTGGAAGAGTCTCAAGACTCTTCCATTTTCATTAGATATAGAATATTACTAATTATAAACACTTCAATTAATGATTTTTTGGAAAAGCTTATCAATTAATAGTCATTTTACTAAGAATTTCTATAAGGCTCTAGAATTAACTTCAAAGAATCATTACTTTTTTTGGGCTAATATAATTTCAGTGTAAGGAAAAAAATAAATCATATATAAGGACTAACTGACTTCATTTTTTTGTTTTCGAAACAGTGAGTTTGGAGGTGGTCGGAGTTCTTGTGATGGGGCCTTCTCTTGTTGATATTGTTTTTTTGGTTTCTTGATCTCCAGAAATTATATATATAGCGTATAATACTATAATACTTTAATACTACCAATTGTTAAATCACTTTTTTCATATATTGCAAGAAAAGTGGTCAAAAACTCAATATTCGAATTTTTTACAACACTTAACAATCAAAATAACATTCAAAACTCCATTAAAAATAACCTCAGACAATCCCAAATCTCAAAAAATGAATCTATATTCTCCACAACCCGAGCATGATCAGTTGAATTCAATTAATCCAAAATTGAACAATGTCCAACACACTCAGTCTGGCCAACGTTCGAAAGTTGACATCACTCCACGTTTCAATGCAAATTACGGTTTACCGGTTCCAAACATTCTAGTCAACCCCTATGGTCAGAACATTATTGCAGATGAAAATCTGGTTCCTTCTCCACCACTTTCTCCAAAAATTGCTCCTTCCTCTCTATCTTTAGATAAATCAAAAATTACTCTGCCCAGTATCTCCAATCTGATCAATAAACATCCCTTGGATGAAGAAGAAGCTATCAGAGTAAGGCAATCGTGGCCTGCAGGTATGACTGTCAAGGATTACACCGGCAACAACATGAAGTTTCTGTCTGAATATTCTGCATTCAATAATAACAAATCACCAAAATATCAAAATACATATTGTTCCCCTCCATATTATAACAACACATTGTCTTCCCCTTCTTATGGAAGATCTCCAAATGGCTTGAATTTCACTTCCAATTTAAGATCGCCAAAAAGAATTTTAGATGCTCAATTCAATAGTGACAGAAGTCCTTCTCGCACAAATAAAAATTTTGCAGCTGTGGTCAGAAACAACAATTACAACTATTCTCAGCAATCAAATTTTGTAAATCCTCCTTCAAACTATGTTTATAATTACCAACCAATACCATCACAACAATTAACTCAGCCACAAATCAAAAAGCAATACAAACGTCAACGTGTCACCAAACCCACTACTCAAAATTCTAATGGAGTCCGTCGTTTCGAAAGAAAGACTAATCCAGCTTCTATACCACCTTTAGCTTCAGCTGAAATTGTTGTCAAAACACCTCAATACGTTCCCCACATCTCATGGCAACAGCTAATAGATTATTCTCCACCTCTGTCAACTATACCAAACGACAAAGACTGCATGAAGGTTGAATGGAAGGGTAATCAAATGGATTTGTCAAATGATCCTCTACGTGATAAATTACATCCTGCAGAATTGATTTTAGCACAAATTTTAAGACTGCCTTGTGATTTATACCTGGACTCAAAGAGGAGATTCTTTCTAGAAAAGGTCTATAGAGTCAAAAATGGTAAGACATTTAGAAGAACAGATGCACAAAAGGCATGTAGAATTGACGTTAATAAAGCATCAAGACTATTTCAAGCATTTGAAAAAATTGGTTGGTTAAATGACAAATATTTCAAAGGTGTCGTTTAATCATAGTTTTTCAAAACAAAAAAATTTAGCATGGGTTTACTACTATTATTATTTCATATATATATTCAACGGTTTATCATTCATCATTTTATCATTTTATTAATTAATTTTTTTTTTAGTTATTTTACATTTACATAATTCAAAATATTATAACGCCTTACTTTTTTTTTAACTATTCATAATTGTTTTATTACTCTCTTACCTCAACACTATCATCTTAAAAAACTTACTTATCTATATAATAGATGAAAAGTTGATTGTTTATTATAATTTATGTAATATACAAATCATGATTATAATATATTATACATGTATTTTATATAAGAAAGAATGCATTGTTGAATCTTCAGTTTGAGTTTGAATCTTTTTTCTCAAATTAGGAAGACAGGTATATTAATCGCTATCACTTGAGTCCTCGTCACTTTCACTTGAATCTTCTTCATAGACTAACTGTTCTCCATTTTCTTTGGTTTCAGGTAATTCTAAATCTTTGTGACTTTCAGAATTTTCTGCAGAAACCTCCTCATCAAAAATAATCTTTTTATTCGATACAACTGGTAAATTTTCAATTTCTGAGTGTACATTTTTGGAACTGGTATCATTAAATTCTGTATTCTCATAGGAATCAGTCAATAAGGTACCGTCAATAGAAATAACTCTACCCTTTGTAAACACATTTCTAACTTTGAACTTTAATTTTCCATCAATTTTCTCACCATTTCCATCCACCCAATGACCCATTGATGTGTTATATTTACTCTTATTCGATTCGCTGTTGTTATTTTCATCTGTATTTTCCTCAGCTTCATCTCTATCATCAAAATGTTCTTCGTTTTGTATGAATGTCCAATCTTCTGGTATATAATTTTTGTTAATGCTTGCATTGAAAGCATCATGTATCAATAAACCAATGTGAGAGACTGATTGAATGAAACACCAACCTTCGATGGTATCACCGACTTGTGGTTGCCATATGAACATGTCACAGTTGCACCAACAAAATCCAAATGGGGTGTCAGCTGTTATCTTGATTAGTTTTTCATCTGAATCAGGTGGATTGTTTGGATCAGAATCCAAAATTCTAACATTTTGATAACCTAAAACAACACCGTTGACGTTAGAGTTATATTTCATAACCATTGGGTTCAGGTGTTGCTTCATGATACCTTCTAGTGGGTTGTTAGCATACATTGGCGCAACAGAAACGTATAAAGAGATTGGAACACTCAAAATACAATTTGATGTTCCAGTTTCTTCATCGATAGGGTTTGGAACAGCATTTTTGTGCTTTTTTATAAATTTTGCAACAGCTGAGTTCTCAGCAGATCTTTTTGCCATTTTTATTCTTTGATTTTAAGTATAGATTTCCTACAGCTTTCCTTCTTTAAAGCTCTGAAACAAACCCTGAATTTCAGAACTGGTTGAATGTATTGAATACCTAAATGTTTCTCTAAGTAGAATATGCCTTTAAGTTTCACATGAAAAAACCTGATACCCAAACATCAATCACTCAAAAACAATATTATATATATATGTTTGAAGAGCTCATCTCAAAGTTACAATAATTTTTTTATTTTACTTCATCGACATTTTTGGTCAGTATAGAACCTGTATGAGTTCTACTATAGGTTTTTCGTCATTTTTTTGTAAGTTTTCATTCTGCGGTGAAAAAAAATTTTTATTATTATGGATTGTTGTCACTAATAACGAAATTGGTCTTGCTATAAAGTCATGCTCTATAAAAATGTTCAGTAACCTTATAACAAGAAACATCCTTTGAAGTAAAAACGAGCTGATTTAATGAGGATTTTATGAAGATAAATCGTAACTTCATTGTTCAAACCAAAATTAAAATCCAGAATGAAATTGAAAAATTCCCAATTGTGGAAGAAAGTGAATAATCTTCTTCTCGAAAGGATAGTAGACCTCTCAAGAAGATAAGGAACTTGTAATATTTTGAATAGACCATTCATGCTTAAGTATAAAATATTCATTTTAATCGACAAAATTTAATAAAAATTCCAATGATCTTCTTAATCGGTGGCAAGCCCAGGATGCAATCCGTTTGGTAGTATGTTCTTTATCACGAATAATATTGGGGAAGATACGCTGATGAAATTATATACTAACATTGGTATCTGTTGGAGTATGTGTATCATGTTGTAAGGTTTTTGAAGTGAATGTGATTATCATTAAAAACCTATTATGAAAAAAGGTTATGGGTCTGTCATAAATTCAAAAAAACTTCGTCAGCGGCTATTTTAACTTACTCTGATCGGCTCGATGCATTGAAATTTCGTATATCATGATGATATTGATCCCGTGACGCTAAATAAAAAATAAAAAAAAAGAAAAGTGAAAATTTTTTTTATTTTTACTTTTCCACATATCAAAATGAATCTGCTCATCTCATCGATTTTTCGAAAGCAGTATGCTAATTTAGTTGTTTAGTGGAATTTTTTTTCTATTCCATTGATTTCACAGTGGGACTTAGTATGAGGTTAAGAAGCAAGAAAAATTTTTATATTTACCTTCGAAATTATTAATATTGTCGATTAATGGACTAATGCATTCAATTTATTTCAAGACCTATTAAGTTCCATTGTATTAAAGAATATATTTGAAACATCAGATTACTTCTATTTATCTTAGTTTTGGTATTCAATACAAAGAAAAACCAAATAAGAAAAGTAGATTAAACTCATAAAATGGATATCTCAAAACCAGTTGGTTCTGAAATCAAATCAGTTGATTTCAGTATCTTAACTGCTGAAGAGATTCGTAATTTGTCAACAAAACAAATTACTAATCCTACTGTTTTAGATAACTTAGGTCATCCTATCTCCGGTGGTCTATATGATTTAGCTTTAGGTGCTTTTTTAAGAAATTTATGTTCTACTTGTGGTTTGGATGAAAAATTCTGTCCAGGTCATCAAGGTCATATTGAATTACCAGTTCCATGTTACAATCCTTTATTTTTTAATCAGTTATACATTTACTTGAGATCCTCTTGTTTGTTCTGTCATCATTTCAGATTAAGATCGGTTGAGGTTCATCGTTATGCTTGTAAGTTAAAATTATTACAATATGGTTTAGTTGATGAATCTTACCAAATCGATACTATCACTGTCGGTGATTTAGAATCCAATTTTGCCGATGCTGAGGAAGCTGAAGAAGTTAATGGTTTAGAGGGTGAATCTAATTCACAAAGCAAAAACTTTGCTGATTCTTATGTTAAAGAGATTAAGCAAAAGCGTACCGAATTTGTGAATCTTTCTATTGCTAAGGCTTTATCTGAAGGTAAAACAACCATAAGAGGTACTTTCACAGCTATCATCAACGATGAAAGAAAGAAGTTGGTCCACGATTTTTACAAAAAATTGTTGGCCAGACCAAAATGTGATAATTGTGGTATGTTTTCTCCTAAATTTAGAAAAGATGGCTTTACTAAAATCTTTGAAACTGCATTAACTGACAAACAAGTTACCAATAATAGAGTCAAAGGTTTTGTTCGCCAAGACATGATCAAAAAGCAGGTACAAGCCAAGAAACTAAACGGTGAAGATGCTTCAGAAGAAAATTTTGAAGTTGGTAGAAACCCATCTGAAAAACCAAAAACTGGTTCAACCTACATTTTATCTACTGAAGTTAGAAACATCTTGAGAGCTGTTTTTAAAACAGAACAAGAAGTTTTACAATACGTTTTTCATGCTAGACCAAACTTATCTGGCAAAAAAATCAAAGCTGATGATTTCTTCATGGATGTTGTTTTGGTTCCACCAACAAGATTTCGTTTACCTTCTAAATTAGGTGATGAGGTTCACGAAAACAGTCAAAATCAACTTTTGTCAAAAATTTTAACTACTTCTTTGTTAATTAGAGATTTGAATGATGAAATTTCTAAATTACAGAAAGACAAGGTAGCTTTAGATGACAGAAGAATTATCTTCAGTAGATTGATGAATGCTTTCGTTACCATTCAAAATGACGTCAATTCTTTCATTGATTCCTCAAAGGCTCAAGGTAACAACACTGGTAAACTACCAGTCCCAGGTGTTAAACAAGCTTTGGAAAAAAAAGAAGGTTTGTTTAGAAAACATATGATGGGTAAGCGTGTTAATTATGCTGCCCGTTCAGTTATTTCACCTGACCCAAATATTGAAACTAATGAAATTGGTGTACCACCTGTATTTGCCACAAAATTAACTTATCCAGAACTTGTCACTTCTTATAATATTGCCGAATTGCGTCAAGCTGTCATTAACGGTCCAGATAAATGGCCAGGTGCTACTCAAATTCAAAATGAGGACGGTTCATTGGTATCTTTAATCGGTATGACCATTGAGCAAAGAAAAGCTTTAGCAAACCAATTGATGACACCTTCTGCTAATCCGAATACCCATACTTTGAACAAGAAAGTTTACCGTCACATCAAAAATAGGGATATTGTTCTTATGAATCGTCAACCAACATTACACAAAGCTTCCATGATGGGTCACAAAGTTAGAGTTTTGCCAGGTGAAAAAACCTTACGTTTACATTATGCTAATACAGGTGCTTATAATGCCGATTTTGATGGTGATGAAATGAACATGCATTTTCCACAAAACGAAAATGCAAGAGCAGAAGCTTTTAACCTAGCCAATACTGATTCTCAATATTTAACTCCAACTTCTGGTTCGCCTGTTAGAGGTTTGATTCAAGATCATATTTCTGCAGGTGTTTGGTTGACAAACAAAGATAGTTATTTCACCAGAGAACAATATCAACAATATATATATGGTTGTATTCGTCCAGAAGATGGTCATTCGACACATTCCAAATTGATAACTATTCCACCAGCTATTGTTAAACCAGTTCCATTATGGACAGGTAAACAAATCATAACAACTGTTTTATTAAACGTGTCTCCTTCTGATATGCCAGGTATTAATTTAGAATCCACTAACAAAATTAAGGGTGAATACTGGGGTAAAGGTTCAGAGGAAAATGAAGTTATTTTCAAGAATGGTGAATTACTATGTGGTATTTTAGATAAGAGTCAATATGGTGCTTCTAAATATGGTATCGTTCATGCTTTACAAGAGGTTTATGGTCCAGACGTTGCTGCTAAAGTATTGTCCGTTTTAGGTAGACTATTTACTAATTATATTACAAGCACTGCTTTCACTTGTGGTATGGATGATTTACGTTTGACAGAAGAAGGTAACCAATGGAGACGTGATATCTTGAAAACTTCTGTTGATACTGGTCGTCAAGCCGCCGCTGAAGTTACTAACTTAGAGAAGGATACATCAGCTAATGACCCAGAATTATTGAAACGTTTAGAAGAAATTTTGCGTGATGATAATAAATCTGGTATTCTTGATGCTGTTACCTCCTCAAAGGTTAATACTATAACTTCTAAGGTTGTTTCCAAGTGTGTTCCAGGTGGCACAATGAAAAAGTTTCCAGAGAACTCCATGCAATCTATGGCCCTTTCTGGTGCTAAAGGTTCAAATGTTAACGTTTCTCAAATCATGTGTTTATTAGGTCAACAAGCTCTTGAAGGTAGAAGAGTTCCAACAATGGTAAGTGGTAAAACTTTGCCATCTTTCAAACCTTTTGAGACCGACGCAATGGCTGGTGGTTATATTAAGGGTCGTTTCTATTCAGGTATTAAACCTCAAGAGTATTATTTCCACTGTATGGCTGGTCGTGAAGGTTTGATTGATACAGCTGTCAAGACATCCAGATCAGGTTATTTACAACGTTGTTTAACAAAACAATTAGAAGGTGTTCATGTTTCATATGATAACACTGTTAGAGATGGTGATGGTACCTTAATCGAATTTTTATATGGTGGTGATGCCGTTGATGTTACCAAAGAATCATATATGAACCAATTTGCTTTCTGTTTAGATAATTATGACTCCTTATTGAAAAAATACAATCCTGCAGCATTAATTGACTTTTTAGATGTCGATTCTGCGTTAAAGTATTCCAAGAAGACTTTGAAACATAGAAAGAAGAACAAAAATATTCCACACTACTTACAGAACATAAAATACGATCCTGTATTGGCTAAATATAATCCTGCTAAATACTTAGGTTCTGTATCTGAAAAATTTCAAGACAAATTGGAGTCTTTTATTGACTCCAACTCTCAATTATTTAAATCAAATAAGAGTGTCAATGAAAAGAAGTTTAGAGCATTAATGCAATTAAAGTATATGCGTTCATTGATTAACCCTGGTGAAGCTGTGGGTATTATTGCTTCTCAATCTGTTGGTGAACCTTCAACTCAAATGACTTTAAACACTTTTCATTTTGCAGGTCATGGTGCAGCCAACGTTACCTTGGGTATTCCACGTATGAGAGAAATTATTATGACAGCTTCTGCTGCTATCAAAACACCTCAAATGACTTTGCCAATCTTAGATGATGTCTCTGATGATCAAGCTGACATTTTTGCCAAATCTATTTCCAAGGTTATCTTATCAGAAGTGATTGATAAGGTTTCTGTTACTGAAACTACCACATCCCAATCACGTTCCTACGTTATTAATATGAACTTTTTCGAAGAAAGTGAATATAATGAAGAATATGATATTTCGAAAGAAGAACTACAAAATGTTGTTGCTAACCAATTCTTAAGTAGTTTGGAAATTGCTATAGTCAAAGAAATCAAGAAACAAAAGAAAACAACTGCTTCCGACGTTGGTATTGCAATTCCAAAGGCTCAATTGGCTTTGGCATCTGTTGAAGGTTTATCTTCAAAGGATTTGGAAGATAATGATGAAGAACAATCACGTAAAAGAACAAAACAAGCCGTATCTTATGATGAACCAGATGAGGATGAAATTGAAACCATGAGAGAAGCTGAAAAGTCTTCAGACGAAGATGCCATGGATTCTGATAAAGATTCCGAGTCTTCTGATAATGATTCTGATGAAGATGAAATTATGGAAGAACAAGTCACTTCTGTTCAAAATTTGAATAAATCACAACGTGACCGTCAATCAGCTATTATTTCTAATCATAGATTTGTCACTAAATATAATTTTGATGATGAATCTGGAAAATGGTGTGAATTTAGACTTGAACTGGCTGCTGATACAGAAAAGTTATTAATGGTTAACATCATTGAGGATGTTTGTAGAAAATCTGTTATTAGACAAGTTCCTCACATTGATAGATGTGTCCATCCAAATGCTGAAAATGGTAAGCGTGTGCTGGTTACTGAAGGTGTAAATTTCCAAGCCATGTGGGAACAAAATGATTTCATCAATGTGGACGGTATTACCTCGAATGATGTTGCTTCTGTATTGAAAACGTATGGTGTTGAAGCAGCAAGAAATACTATTGTTAATGAAATAAACAACGTTTTCTCTCGTTATGCAATTTCTGTTTCATTCCGTCATTTAGATTTGATCGCTGATATGATGACTAGACAAGGTTCATACTTAGCCTTTAATAGACAAGGTATGGAAACATCCACTTCGTCTTTGATGAAAATGTCTTATGAGACAACATGTCAATTCTTAACCAAGGCTGTTTTGGATAACGAAAGAGAAGAATTGAACTCTCCTTCTGCAAGAATTGTTTTAGGTAAATTAAACAATGTTGGTACCGGTGCATTTGATGTTTTAGCCAAAGCATCGCATGCTAATTAGAATATAGATATATATAACATAACATACATTAAAATTAATACAAAATACACAAGAATAAATTTATTATAATTATCAATACTTTTGACATTTAATGTTTATCCAAACAATCTTTACCAAGTGAAAAAAGTAGAGTTCACAAATAGTTTGATCGGAAACTGAGAAAATTAAAGAACTAAAATTAAATAAAAGAATTTTTGGTTTATCAATGAATTAATAAATAGTACATTATATGAAAATTACAAACTATGGAAATAGTGATTAAAAATTATCTTCAATTTTGATTATAAAGTTTGATCTTTTTTTTGGTCGTAAGGGTATTCAGAAAAAAAACACCGAAGTTGAAACTCAATCTGCAAACTGATTTTAATAGTCAAAACGAGATCTTTTATTATTAGACGCAATAATTGCAGGAGGTTGTGTGACTGGGGTTGGTTGAGAAATATTAGTTACAGTGTTATTATTTTCACGTCTTTTTTTTGGAGATATTGATGATGATCGGGAATTTGTTAAACAGGTATTTGCGTTTCCAAAACCGAGATTAGATTTTGTGCCGTTAAAATTATTAATGTTTATATTTCCCCAGTATAACTCATTTGCTCTGATCAATTCATAGTAGCTCAAAAGTCCTCCATACCATATAATCCTCTCATTATTTAGTTCTTCAAACTTTTCTGATAAACACTTTAGATGCTTCAATGCTTCATAAATATTATATGATGGGTTCAATTTTAAGACTGTAGATATCAAATAAGCAATAATGTGATAATCATTACCATTTTCTGATATTATCAAAACTTTTTCTTGTTGGTTGTATGTTTTTAAAATTGTCAGTAGATCATTAAATATCTTAAATCTGTTTACATCCGAATCGTTAAACTCGTTAGAACCATAATAGTATGAAATATCGCCATATAAAATAGTGGAAAGATTAACTTTATCTGGAAGAGGGGACAAATATCTATCTATTTCGTTATGTTCATTGTCGTCACCCAATTTTTTATTTGTACACTTATCAGAATCATTAACTAAAAAGGACATGATATCTTGTAATTTTTGAGTATGATGTTTTTTGAACTCGTGTACATCGTTGTTATAAGAATATTGTTGTTGTTGTTGACCTGCAACAGAATCTAATGTATCCAAGTTGATGACACATAAATTGTTTGTAATTTCTTGTAAAAGTTCATTATTATTGTTATAAACTGCATTGACAAAATTAGGGATAGTAATACCTGTAGTGATTAGATACTTGACATTATTCTCAATAATTAAGTTTGGATTCTTCAAAAGTGAATGTATTGAACTGAAAAATAATTGATTATCAAGTCGTTCTAAACAGACTTTTTGTTGAGATAAATAGTAATTCTCATTGAAGTTCATAGTATAATACTAATATCAGTTAATAGCTATATATATTTATGAGTTGTGATGAGACTTACGATCAATGTTACACCAATATTTTTTGATGAAGTGAAATTAAATTGAAGAAAGAAAATTTTAAAGTTCAAAAGTATGATTCAATAAATCATAGATAAAATTAAATTCTGAAATATTTTTTGTAAACAGTATTTAAATATAAATAACTTAGTTATAGAAAATGAAAATTTTTCTTCAAGTATTTATATCTTAATTATGTTATATATAAATCCAATTAATTTATTAATATTTTTCAACTTCATCTCATTGAGTTTACAAAAAATTATAACAAAATAATAAATTCTCAAACCATAACACAGTTAATGGATAACATTAACTTCACATAACTTTGCAGGTACAATAAATCTATTTGAATGATGAATTGATATTCCCATTAATTCATCCATAACTCGTGAATAAAAAGAATATTTCGATGAGCTGAACATTTTTGCTTTTTGCATTTTTCGAGATAAAAATTTTTCACAATTCTTTTTTTGCCTTTTCTTTTTGCTTAAATTCGGTTTGTTTCTGCGGGATATTCTATTTACTTTGGTTTTTACAGAACAATCACGCGAGCGTTTGCTTATAGTGTTGTGCACTTTTTCACTCTGTAAAATGAACCTTTCATTGCTGCATGAGTTGTCTAAGGTTTTTCTCGAGAAAAAAAATTCAATTCTCTTTGCTTTTTCTCTTTCCTGGAGAAACTAGCGTGTGATGCTTTCGAGTGAATGTACCGAAGCATTCGAAATCGAAACCGTGACGCGTGAATCAAGAACTGATTTTTACTTCTACAAATAATAGTGTCAAAAAAAACGCCAAATATTTACCGATTCAAGAGAATTAAAGCTCTTAAAATTTCTTTGCAATTCTGCAAAATGTTGAAATATCATAAGCAAGAACCAGTTCGATTGTATTAGTGAATGTTCTATGGGGGTGGGGGCTGATAAAACCGTCAAGTTTTATATTTACCGCCCGGAAAATTGACAATTCTGGTAATGATCAAGTCAAATATGTATTAGGTAATGTTTTTTTCCAATTATTGGGTGAAATTTTAGTGTTCTAAAAGCTAACATTCTGTTTCCACTACTGTTCAATTCTGAGTAATATTATGGAGACTGATACTAAACGACACATTGTCACTGTATCGTTTCTTTGTTCTTTCCATGAAAACCCAGTACCTTAACCTATTTTAATTTTCTGAAAAAGTTACTTTGAGCCATGTAATCAACACGCAAATAAGTTTTTTCACAAGAAAATTATTTAGCTGTTTTAATGATCTTACAAGAATCTTATAAGATAACTTTCTATTTTCAAGATGCACAGCATCATTCGTTTGCTATGTTCCGACAATGAATTGATGGGTATTCAAAAAAAAATTGAGACTTCATTATTGGGGTCACTTGTACGCTCAATTTTATAAAGGTAATATTTGCAGATTTAGAAACAACCTTTTGTATTCCACACTCTGAAAAGGTGGCATTGTGATGATGTTTTGAATAAATATTGCTGTTGTTCATTAATAAACAGTAGCATATTAAAAAATGATTTCTAGGATTCTTTTTATTGAGAATAGAAAATCGCCAATAACGTATTCGATGTATAGGTCTTTATTTAACAATCTTTTTGAAAATAGAAACCAAATCTTATCAAAATCACGATTGAACGTAAATAATGAATTACACATTATTATTTCATTTTTTGTATATCATTCAATGATCATTTCAAATATTTCTCTCTTGCTAAGAAAAATGTAGTGCTTATTTTTCAACATTCGGTTTTAACAAAATATAACCATGAATGAATAGAACCCAACTTTCCACATTCATTTTTACGACGCCACCATAACTTATTTTCATATAATCTGTGGATTATGAAGTTTACTCTAATGGCATTGAGATTGAGTTTTTACTTTAACAAAATACCTGCTTCAGTAGCTCAGTCGGAAGAGCGTCAGTCTCATAATCTGAAGGTCGAGAGTTCGAACCTCCCCTGGAGCATTTTTTTTAAAAATATCGATATTATATATAAATTAATATTTATTAAGATTATGCAATGTTATTTATTAAATGCTGGAATTATTTTGGATTCTTAAGTAACTTGTTTTTTAACGTTTCTACCTCTGATTTCAATCTTTGAACTTCAAGTTCGTATAACCTTTCGTTATTCTGTAAATAAAGAATATAATCAACAGCCTTTTCTAGTATCATGCTCTTGTTCAATTTTGGTGTTTCTCCCGCTTTTAAATTATTTATTTGAGCAAATTGAATATTGTTTAAATTTTCTAAACTGTGGCCATTCCCAGAAATGCTATCAGTTATAAAAGACGTTTGCTCGTTAGCTACCCATGGAATTATTTGTTGTAGCTTTGTTATCTTATTGTTTATATTTTTACGATACCTCTTTTCAATTTTATTGTGAGCTTCCTTTTGACATTCTGTTAATTTTTTCCTAGTATTATTTCTCTTCATCTCTTCATCAAAATTTTGAGAATCCTTGACCGAGTTGTTACTATCGTGATTGTCATTCATGTTAACAAAGCGTTTCTGATTGATTTCATAGTTAACTAATGGGAAAGCTGGAAGTCCTGAGAAGTATTGTTGTCTCGCTATATTTTTATCGCTTTTGTTTTCTGCGGGGTTAGAATTAATTATGTCAAGAGCTTGAAGGTTATTTAAATTATTGATGATACCATTTTCCATATTATTGTTTCTATTAGGAGTCGAATTCTTCGATGAACTACTGGAAACTCCTGGGGATAGAATATTTTCTAAAGGTTCAAACCAAGAACCTGATGAAGAGTTTGGAACGTTCCTTGCATGTAGCTTCTCTCCGGATATATGAAAATTATTCATATTTTCATTCGAACTGGTATTCATTTGATTGTTTTTGCTACTGTTGCCATTCTTGTCGTTTATATTTGATGTATTTGGCGTATTGTTAGTATCATTCTCTGGAGTCTGGCTATATTTTGAATTTGCCAAATCTAACTCGGAATTCGATAACATCCACTGATCAAAAGCATTTATGGAATAATTATTTGTGTTTTTATCATCATTATCCTTTATATTATTTTGATTTTCTATTTGCATCGCTAAGCACTTATTTTTTTTTTTTGTAAGCCCCTCGTATTGAATTCCTTCTAATGAACTGTTTAAAAAATACTTGTGATCCGTTAAAATAACCTATTGAATCTTCTGAATGTTCAATATATATATGGAAATGATAATGTTTTGTGTTCTTACCTTTGTATTTCTTTTATTCTAGAGAAGCACTTTGTCTTCCATATATAACTTTTGTGTTTCTGTTATATGTTTGATGTTTCAAACAAAAATTTTCGGATTTCATGTTATTATATGTGAAGCTCAATATGTCAATTTTAAAATTAAAATTAAAAAGATGAAAAAATTGAAACATGATGACTATTTTGAAATTTCAAGAATAAAAGTATATATATATAAGAAATTCTCAATGTTAATTTTTAATCATTTGTCATATTATTGAAGTATGCATACTTCAACTACAAAATACAATCAAGTATACAAGCTTTTAAATGCTTTTGCATAAACTCTTGAATTTTATTTAAGCAATAATGAACAGTTGTAATTAACCCTCCGAATATTTGTGAGAAATGAATCGAGATTTATGCGACGAAGAAATAAAAACAGGTTCTGTTGATGAAAGCTTGATTTCAACAATGGATGATGCGTCACTAATTCAGTATATCCAAGATTTGTCCCAAAATAATATCAATCCTGACGGTTTCTTAGATGTTGAGCATTCAGAACTTCCGAAAAAAATTGAACCAGAGCTAGTTACCTTCGATATTGAAACTAGAGAAATTGAAACTTCAAATAAGCTTTGGGAAAATAAAACTCAATCTGAGACAGCTGAAATAAGTAAGCCGCGATATTATGGGAGGGGTCAATACTTTAGGGATAAGGAATACAAGCAGCACCAACAAGATCAAAAACTTGTAGAGGAAAACAAAGACAAAATGAAAATTTTTAAAAACTGTATTATATATATCAATGGATATACCAACCCAGATAGGTCAGTATTGCACAATAAAATTGTAGCTCATGGTGGAAAATTTCTTCATCATATGTCATCTAAAGGTAAAGTAACACATATAATTGCAACCACTCTTCCATTAAAGAAAAAACTGGAATTTGCTAAGTATAAGGTCTTGCGGCCTACTTGGATATTAGATTCTATTCAGTCAGAAAAACTACTGCCATGGCAAGATTACTCTCTTTTCGACATTACTCAACATGAACAACCAAAACTGAATTTGATTGATTCTAATGATAGAGAAAGGAACGTCCTGAATACAAATCTCAGCTGCAACGATCCAGAATATGTGGAAAACTATTTCAAAAATTCCAGATTACACCATTTGTCTACCTGGAAATCCAACCTAAGATCAGAATTTGTTAAAAAATTTGAAGATCCTAAAAATTCTCAAATTCTAATTCCAAAACCAGGAGACAATTTGATCATATTTCATATAGATTTTGATTCTTTTTTTGCTAGTGTAGCCTGTTTGGTAGCAAAACGAGATAAAATGTTGAATATTGACTTTGAAGAGGATGTGATATTGGTTTGTCATGGTACCAACAACTCTGATATAGCAAGCTGTAATTATAGAGCAAGAGAACTTGGCATTAAAAATGGTATGTGGGTATCTCATGCAAGAAAATTATGTCCTACTGGCGTGACTTTAAATTGCTTACCTTATAATTTTGAAGAGTTTGAAAAATCTTCAAAAATCTTATATGACTATTTGAATGACTCAACATATTTTGATATGGTTCTTCCGGTATCAATAGACGAAGCTGTATGTGTTATGGTTAATAGGGAGTATTCGAAAAATGATATTATAGAAGTTTGTAAAAATATTAGAAGATCTGTGGAGATTGCAACAGGTGGGTGCAAAATTAGTATTGGGTGTGCTAATTCGCTTATCTTAGCGAGATTAGCTTTGAGATTAGCCAAACCTAATGGTTACCATATAATGGAAGGAACTGAATCTCAAAATAATTTTTCAAGCTTAACACCAGCTTTTTGGTCGAAATTTAAGCTAGACGATTTACCTGGTATTGGTTATTCTATTGTCCAAAAATTAGGTGACTTTTTTGACCTGAAAAAAAACTATACCATCAATGATTTAATGCTAACGTCAAATTCAGAAAAAATTAAAGTTTGTGCTGGCTTAAAAGTTGGCTCGAAGTTGAATTTAGCATATTTAGGTAAAGATGATGAAGAAAGTAGTAAATTTATATATTCGCCCGTTGATATATTTCGTCGGAAGACTCTATCAATGGAAATTAATTGGGGTATCAGATTTGAAAATATCAATCAAATTGATATTTTTATAGGTAGATGTAGCGAATATTTACTAAAAAAATTGAAAGACATTGATAAAATGGTAGCACAAATAACATTGAAAATTATGCGAAGGGCTGAGGGAGCTCCAGTAGACCCACCAAAATTCATGGGAATGGGAAAATGTGATGCATTTAGCAGAAGCAGCAATTTTGGTATTCCTACTATTGATTTAGGAACGATATCTACTGAACTAAGAAATTTATACAGAACATTGGGATGTCCTCCAAAGGAACTTCGTGGTGTTTCTATACAATTTAACAAACTGCTTGATTTGAAGAATGATAGAAATCAACCTAAATTACCTTTCAAAAAATCAATACCATTACAAACAATAGAACATCTTCCTGCTAATTTAAAGTTGATTTTTGAAAGTGAGATAAGGAAAAGAAATATTCATGTTGAAAAACAAATTATTGGTACATCGCCAATGAAACCACTATCAAAAAACATTCCAAAAAAGTATTCACCCACTAAGCAAGAAGAAGAATTTTTGAATGAGCTACCAACACAGATTAGGAATGAACTAACAAGTGATTTAATTATCAGTAAAAAAATCAAAGATTCAAAACTTGAAAACCTACATTTTTCGGTTCAAAAAAAAAGAAATTTGATTGCAAGCAGTAGAAGCCATTTTCAAGGTGATGATTCTATATTTAAACCTATCAGTTTTCAGGGTCAGACATCCTTCAAAAAAATTCAGCAGCTAATAGAAGATTGGATTTCGACGACATTATATGATAAAGGACCTCATGAAAGAGACGTTAAATTATTCAATAGATATCTCACAAAACTGTCATCGACAAATAGAACTTTTTTGGTTCTTCGTCTAACAGAATTGATCTCGCAAAATCTTAGTCTGAATCAACTTAAATCTGTGAATGTAGATGGGTCAATCAAAGTTGGTTATATGGAATGGGAAAGAATTTTAGTTAAAGAGTTGATTCCAATTCTAAAAAGAATTGAAAATCCAATTCAAGGGAACCAACATCTCCAATACGAATTTGAATTATAGATTAGAAAATGCACGAGACTTCTAGAGTCTATAGTTAATTAGATTTTATTTTTATTGATATTTTTTAGTCTTTTTCTTACTTTTAATACTAATATAATAAAGTAAAAATAAAAATGCATAGAAACGATAATTTTCTTATGTGCTTGATGAGTTGGATCCTAAGGTTATATTATGATGGATTGAATTTAAATTAAACAATTGCACAACACTGTTTATGATACAATTTTCTTTCAAGTAAATAATCAATGCCAAGTTTTATTTTTACACCATTAATTAATAACCTTTGTAAATAAGGAGAATGTAACTATTTCATAAACTCATTTATATTTATCTCTTATAAAATGAGAAGCTAACTAAATTAAATATACTAAATTAAAAAAATTAAAAGGAATTTTTAAAGATTTAATTAATACGTTTAAGCGTTGGTAACTCTCATGGTGTTGGAGTGACCTTCACCAGACTTGAAACCTTGGACAGTGACAATGACATCACCATCAGCTAAGACACCGAATTCCTTGGCAACCTTAACACCGAAGTTTAATCTAGCTTCAACATCTTCAGTCCAGTCAGAAACTTCTGGCTTAGTGTAAACGAATGGGTAGACACCTCTGTATAAGTGAGAGAATCTAGCAGCTCTTTCATTTCTGGTAACTAAGATAATTGGACAGTCTGGTCTGTACTTAGATAATAATCTGGCGGTAGTACCAGAAGTAGATAAAACGATGATAGCCTTAGCTTTTTGTTCGAAAACAGCGGCAACAGCAGAAGCAGCAACAGTTTCAGTAGTAGAAGTTGGCTTTGGAGTTAAGTTTCTGATGTCATCGTAGTTTGGTAAGTAAGCAACAGCGTTTTCGGCCATTAAAGCGGTTTGAGCCATAGTGGTAACAGCGTTAATTGGGTAGTTACCCTTGGCAGTTTCACCGGATAACATAACACAATCAGCACCATCTAAGACAGCGTTACCAACATCGGAAACTTCAGCTCTGGTTGGTCTTGGGTTGTAAGTCATAGATTCTAACATTTGGGTGGCACAGACAACTGGCTTACCGGCTAAGTTACATTTAGCGATTAATCTCTTTTGGACAGCTAAAACTTCTGGAGCTGGGATTTCAATACCTAAATCACCTCTAGCGACCATAACACCGTCAGTGACCTTTAAGATTTCATCGAAGTTGTTAACACCTTGTTGGTTTTCAATCTTGACAATGATCTTAATGTCCTTACCTTCTTCACCTAAAACGGATCTGATGTGTAAGACATCTTCAGCAGTTCTGATGAAAGAAGCGAAGACCATGTGGACACCGTTCTTGACACCGAATTTCAAATCAGCAGTATCTTTTTCAGATAAAGCTGGTAAATCGACATCAGTACCTGGTAAGTTAACACCCTTGTGGGAACAGATCTTACCGGCGTTTAAGGACTTAACCTTTAAGTTGTTGTTGTCAATAACTTCTAAAACTTCGAAGGATAAGACACCGTCATCAACGTAGATAACTCTACCCTTGGAAATAACCTTGGTGATGTTTTTGTAGTCTAAGAACATAACTTTGTCATCACAAGCCTTGGCGTATTTGTCATCAGTGGTGAAGATCATTTCGTGGTTTGGTGGAATTGGGTAGTCAACATCGTTAACGGTGGTACCAGTTCTGATTTCTGGACCCTTGGTGTCTAAAGCAATAGCTAATGGTCTACCTGGGTATAATTCTTCAGATTTTCTAGCATTGTCAATGACAGATTTGTGGTATTCGTAAGAACCGTGGGAGAAGTTCATTCTAACGATGTTTAAACCAGCCTTTCTTAGAGCAACTAAGGTTTCTGGGTTGTTGGTCTTTGGACCAATGGTACCAATGATGGAGGTTCTTCTGACGTTCTTACCGGTGTCAGTGGATAATTGAGTTAATCTTTCTAATCTGGAAGCCATTTTTACTATTGTATGAGTGTTTTATTAGGACTCTGGTTTTCTTAGACTGAACAAGAGAAGTGAAAGAGGATGAATATAATTATATAACTACAAGAAAGAAATATTTTATACTAAAAAATGCTATAAGTAAGCAAATTAAGTACTGACAAGAACGATTAAACTAATGAAGAAACTTAATCAAAAAGTAGTTTATCTCAAATAGAAAATAATTTTGAAATATATATGATTTTTACTTATATTTATATAAATATTGGAAATGTTAAAACTGTGAAAAATTTTTTGTAATTTTTTTTTTAAAATCAGGCTTTGAGTTTAACCTCTTAAGTTTTCAGCTAATGTAGTTGATAAAAAACAGCAAGTAGTAAATAAAATTAAAATATCCTTCAAAATTAACAAGAATCCTTACGAACAAGGTTGATCATTGAGAGATAAACTGAACAAAAATCATTATTTTTTTTTTCACTCTCTCTAAAGCAAACATAATATGATTATTTGTGCTTCTAAGAAACGTTTTTTCTTTAAAACACTCTTGAATTTTCATCTAAAAGAATTTTACAAAATATTCCATTATTACGCGCTACCTATAATTGAATAAAGTTTGCTTAACGAAGGGTTTATTAATATAATATGTTTCTGTAATAGAAAGCTTGAGTTTTTCAAGTTGCGAGACAACTTGAGCAGTCTAAGTTTATCTGTACATAGAATATGAAAATAAACTGCTCTATTTAATTGAAGAATTTCGTAATAAGGTAAGCTATTTGTTTTTATTGTCTCAACTCATCACATCTCATTTCATCTTTCTCAATTCCTCTTACTCTAAAACCAAGTTTACACTCATTGGAACCACACACAGTTCCATTATTCAAAAAGCACTATACCAATTTCACTCTTGACGTTTAATCTATTATTCACTTACAAGTACTGCCAATAACCAGATATAGAGGTTATGTCTAATGTGTGCTCACTCTTCAAAAAGGTTACTATGTAGCTTTACTATATCATTAACATGAGGGCTACCCAAGTCTACTTGCGTTTCATATTTCAGCTTCGTCTAAATATTGTCCAATATGTGAAGCTTCAACAAATGCGAATGGTAAAAATTTCATTGTGGTATTACTTGTGCAGAAAATGTCGAAGCAGCAGTTTGATAAAAGATAGCAGGCGCTTTGTTTCTTATTTTCCGAGATCAATTCTTCTTTTCGAACGCCTAAACGTTGTGTGGTTGCTCAGAATAATGTGAAGGACCAGTATCACAATCAGTTGTAGCTTCCTCTAATTCGGCGATTGAGAAGAATGCGCATGAATCCAAATTACATCAGTTTATTTTAGTGGTTGCCAATATAATCATATACACAGGGCTCGTAATATTATAATGGTTTATAGTTGTTTTTTATACATATTTATCTTGTTCGAACTTTGCCCAAGAGCACATTCAACATGCTATTTCAGCTTAATGTATTGCATGTCTGTCTGTATTCGTTCTCGCATTGTAATATCAAACTAATTGAAAGTATGTCATACACACTTTTACTTGAACATGTTTGAAAGACAGCAACCTGAAAGGCACAGAATGGTGTCTTTGCGACTTTGCGACACTACATGTCAGTAAATCTTCTAGGCAACCGATTCGCTTTCCTGTTCACTACTTTTAGGTCATATTTGATTAAATATTCATAATTATCATATTACAATGCTCTACATATATATATAATATATATTATATTATTCAGTTCTTATTTTTTACAATAACCATTCCATAAATCTCCCTGCAGCTGAGGTTGGCACTTTTCTGTTCTCGTCGAGTTCGCATGTTTTTGTTTCGATATTATCTAAGCCAGTTGTAACATCTATCTCTTCGACTTTGTAACAAAGTTTAAATAATGGATACCCATTCCTGTAATAGTTATATATCTTGTGACCGATGTATAAAAACAAAAATACTGGTATTGTTATGTATGCAGCAATAAAATCAGATACATCCCAAAATCTTGGAATGAATATCTGGTAACCATTGGTTATGGTTATAATAGTCACAACTGTCAAAGACCATATAATTAAATATGGTTGGAATCTATTTTTAAATGGTACTCTATCGTACAAATTGTTGTAAAAAATTGCCTTGCGGAATCTTAAATATGAAATGCAAGCACAAATCCAACCTAAAAATCCAGAAATTGTACTAATATTCGAAAACCAGTTAAATACATTTGCAGTAGAAGATGATACATTTAGATAACCTAAACATGCAATTAATGTTGACAAAAGAACAGCATAATAAGGTACACCATACTTATTTATTTTTCCAAATATTTTAGGTGCGTTACCGTTTTGTGCCATAGTGAATAAAGATCTTGAACTAGCAAACATGAATGCATTTCCTGATGACCAAGCACTAGTTAACACACAAGCGTTGATGATGTGTGGCAGAACTTTGATTTGTGCATTTTGAATTCCAATAACAAATGGAGAAGAGCCAGCTCCTGGACTTCCATGAGCTAATGCGGTAGCTAGCGCAGGATCGTCGTAAGCAACAATCACCCCGATAGCAAGAGTACCCAAAATGTAAAAAAACATAAGTCTGTAAATAAATCTTTTTGATGCTTTGGCAATGTTTCTTCTTTGATCATGGCATTCCGAGGAAGTTAAGGCAACTAATTCAGGGCCTAAAATGAATGCAAAGGCACCTTTAATAATACCTGTGTAAATATCCAAAAAATTTCCCAAAGAACCATCAGTTACATGATGGGCGAAAGCGCCTGGGTCTTTCCAATAGCGAAAACCAAGTCTATCATGAGTTGGACCACCACCCCAAAATAAGATAAATGACAGGATAAGTAAACCAACAATACATAAAATCTTAACACTTGCAAACCAAAATTCGGTCTCACCAAAATATTTTACAGCACACATATTCAGGCTGAAAATCACGAGTAAAAAAATAGTAATCCAAGCACCTTTGGGGACTGCAACGGTCCAGTATTCAACAACACCAGCTGCAGCAGTACATTCAGCAGCGACTAAGATAACATAACAGTAAAAATAGTTCCAACCAGTTGCAAATGATAAGGATTCATCCACATAACGATTAACTAAGTGAGTCACTGCACCAGCTGAATCGTTACCATCACCCGGTAAGTAACAAACCATTTCACCAAGTGCAGCCATAATTGGATATATCACTGTTGAAATAATACAGTATGCAATAAATAAACCAGCAGGTCCACATTGATGCAAAGTTGAAGATGTACCAACAAAAAGACCTGTACCGATTGTACCACCTAGAGCTATCAGTTGGACATGTCTTGATTTCAAACCTTGATGTAAAGTATTCAACGTGTCATCTTCCAAACTATTTGAAGAGTCATCTGAAGATACTGTTATTATTTTGTTGATATTAAATTCTTTTTTATTGCCATTATAGTCATCTCTACCACCATTTGAATTTATCTGATGTGCTTCAACATCAGGAAACCCTTTGGATTCATCTTTCGTATACAAATCATCTTCTAATTCGTAATTATACGTGACGTTACCTCGATTCGACATTTTATTTTTTGTTAAATTTCAATATAATTGATTAGTTAATTATTCCTCTCAAAACAATTAGTTGAATAATTGTGAATGTTTTTTCGTTTACTTTATTTTGATTTTAACTACTATGCATAAGCTTGATGTATTTTCAATTAGATAAATGGTAAGAATCCTACAAATGCAATTTAATTATCGCCATTTAAAAATCAATAAAATAATTACTGATGATGAAGTTTTCAAGTTCTATTTATATTTAATTTTTTTTCAGTCAACTCCTAACAAGATCTTAATTTCTAGAGCTGGTGCCTATTAATTTTTGTTTTTACTTTTATTTTCGGTTATAAGGTTGTGTGACATTAGAGTGGACAGACTATATCGGTGCCCCACCCGCACCCTATGCTACAAGATTAATTCAGCCTTCATTATAGCTCCTTTAAGATTTTGTGAAAAATTGCCCAATTGACCTTTGTTTCTTCAAAAGCCAATATTATTGAATAGTATTGTATGTTCAAGATTGGTGTTATAGGGTAGAGTATTGATTGGGGTTTGAGAAATTAATTGGAGGAGGAGACACGAAGGGGGTAAAATCCGAAGGTGAAAACCTGGCACTCAAAAAAAAAAAAAAAGAATCATCTATTGCACTTCCATTTGACCATTTGACCATTTTCCCGTATCAATAATACCTATCTGTTACCACTGCTATTAGGAAAATATGATATTGATGGGGAAATAAAGATCGGACTTCATCGATAGGGAAGAGGATATCGTTTTTTTGCTTGTATCAATTAATGCATAAAGCTGTCAATTTCCTTTTTTGAACTTTCGAGGAACATAAATTCGATAATGATGCTCTTAAAAGGAAACACACGGTGTTCAACTCCTAAAAGACTATTTGATAAGATGTTCGATGAGATTGCGTCACTCCGGCTGTTTACTCGAAAAATGTAAAGAAAAGAAGATAGAGAAGGTTTTCGCTAAGGGTTATCACTGCGTTTCACAACGGTTGCTCAGATACGTAATATATGTGGGAAATTGCGTTACCTTATCCGAATTTGCATGTCCAAAAACATGAAAAAAGAGGAGATAAGACTGCAATAAATGAAAAAACGAGTTTTCTTTTTTTTTTTCTGTCCCGAAAATATTGGGGTAAAACGGTGAAACATACGTACATGATTGTGGTGCAACCGCCGCCGAAATATCAATGTTGACATCAAATACCAGTAAGTCATTTCATTCGGGAGTAATGATCAACAGTAAATAAATTCCGGTATATATGTATAATTTGAACAAATGATGTTTCAGTATTTTTCATTGAGTCATCAATCAGTCCGATTGGGGAGAGGGGCATTCACTCAAATAGTGTTTTTTATGCATAAAAAAAAATTTTCCTTTTTTCTTTTTTTTTTGTTCACCCCATATGGAGTTGTAAAATACAATTGCTGATTTTTTGTTCTCGTTTTCTACCGTTTGCGGGTTGCAAGTAATTCTTTTTGCCTTATAAGGTTGGATATTCAAATTTCTTTTCAAAAAATGAAAATGCGAGAAGTGAAAAGACTGGTCGCTCAATTTAACGGCGTTATCAATTTTCTGTTCTCTTGGGTTTCTGGATTAATACAAAAATATTGTAATTTCAAAATCACATGCAAAGCACGTGATACTCTTTTGTTTTTGTTTTTGTGGCATCAAATTTTTTCGTTTTTCTTTTTCATTTTTTTTCTTGAAAAAAAGAATATATAAATATTGAACATTAAATTATCACAAAACGTTGTAACCGCCCAGATCCAGATCCATATCCATATCTTGTAATACTATTTTTCATCTTGATTTTCGATAATTTCCAATTTTTATAATGATTGAATGCTTCTAAGAGAACAAACAAATGCATACACGTGAGTATATTTAAACGTTGAAACTCATAGACCTTCATCGATGTTACTTAATGAGCAAAAATAAAGGTATGTTATTACCATCTTCTGGTAAAAATTTTACTGGTTCTGATACAACTGAATTAATCTTGTTTTTGAAAGAAAATTGTAATGTTGATAATTTGATACAAAATAAAAACGATATTGTTGACATAATAAATTCTTTTGAAAATGATCCCACTCTATTGATTAGAGAATTGACACAAATAATAAAATCTCTAATAAATCGAAAATTTATTTTAACTATTGACGTCGATGATTTGGTTGAAATTGACTTAATCAAAAACGTATGTGATATATATTATGAATTGAGTAAGATTGTTGAATTAAAAATTATTGAAAATTATTTACCAACTGATATTTCATACTTGAAAATTATATTAAAAATTTATCAATTTAATAAAGAGAATGATCAATATTACTGGAAATTAGATTTTTTCTTATTAAGTTGGCTAAATGTGATTTTTGATTCACCAATAAAATTTAAGAATGATAAAGTTTTGTTAAACTTAATGATTCAAAATGATTCAAATTATGAAATTGGTATTTCAAAATTTCATATTTCAAAATTAAAATCAAGAATAATGGCAACATTGATTATAAAAAATATCGATTTGTTTCAATTGGATCATTTTTTAAGCAACTATAAATTAATAAATTATTTTTTGAAAAAAATTATCAATTTACCGATAAACAAAATAATCACTCTTTTATTTAATTTTAATGATGACATTATCAAATTAACAAATTTTTTATTGAATATAAATTTTGAACTAGAAAATGAACTTGATAAAAAATTATTATTGAAAATCTTCAATAATTTATTTAAATTAAACTATTATTTGAATAATAGTGAACTATTAATTAAAATTATAAAGAAATTTGAGACATTGATGATAGATTTAAATTTATTAATTATGGGTGATTTTAGATATACAATATCAACTAAATATTCAAATATTTTGGATTTTTTGAGTTATAAAATCGAAAATGTCAACATGACAAATAAACTTATACTTGTAAAAATTAACAAAACAATAGAAATGTTGAAAAATATACGCATGATAAATCTTGATCTTCTTCATTTACATTTATTATTTATTGCATCTAATATAGACATCATTTTGGATAATGAAATTGTTGAAATTGAGTATCTATTTGAAAATATATTGAAAAAGACAATAAACTTTCAAAAACTTGATATAACTCATACTACCATTACTGTTAAAGGAAAAAATATAAAAGATGCAACTAATTTCATTTTATGGTCCATCTTAAGATCGAAATCAAAAAATTTGGCAAAAAATACAATAGATAGGATTTTTATTTATTTGTTGACATCTTCGCTATATGATGATGAACTTATAATAAGAAAGTCATCAAATGCAGCTTTACAGGAATTACTTGGAAGATTTAATACTCTTTTGGATTTAAATAGTGAAGAAATCATGAGAATAATTGAACTTCCGATTTCAAACATTGAGACTAATTTCAAGGAGAACACAAAAGAACTATACCATCATATATTTAATAACGAAAAAAGTAAGCATTATTGGTCTAAAGTTGTGGAATGGATGATCTCATTCAATCTAACAAAAAATAATAATGTTTTAAAAAATTTTTTGTTAAATTTAGAATTTATTGAGAAGAATATACTATTATCCAATGATAAGACAATGCATGAAAATGATATATATAATATCATTCTAAGTAAACAACATTTATATGACAATGAAAGATTACTACTAATTTTGATTGGTTATTATACGAAGTTGCCAAATACTTTGGAGGTAAAAAATAGTTTTATAACAAAAATTAACGATTGTTTTGATTCAATATTCAGCATTATAGAATTAAAAATTAATACTACCAATTCACCATTCAATTCGTTCAGAATTTTATCTCTTATTCAATATTTCAAACTGATTTTGAAGTTAAAAACTGAAGGAAATGATAACGATACTCTACCTTTAATAATTGAAGCTTTCAAGATAACATATAACAATGTGAATTTTTTTATCAAAGTATTAGAATTAGTTAATACATCCTCCATGTTTTATGATGATATCAGAGATAGAATCGCCGATATACTTTCTGCAATTTCACAGAATAATGAATTGTTTACTAATGATGAAGTTTGCAGAGTATTTTGGGAGAAATTTGAACGACTTTTTTCTCATAATAATAAATTAGTTTGTTATTTGTTGCCATTTATATTTAGTAATAGACTTTTAAACATTTTGAAAGCTAACATGGTACTTCTTACCCCTCATTCAAAATCAGAGTTTTTGTTATCTTTAGCTCCATTATTTTCGAATCGATATGATGAACTAGAAAATTTTAATGACAAGCATCTATTAAATGAGATTGTAATCAATTTACTAAATGACTATACAATTACTGAACAGGGTGATGTAGGACGTTTATCCAGGACAAATGCCCTGAAAGTCGTCGAATGTAATTTTAGTTTATTTTTCAATGATATAGACTGTGAAAATTCAATCATCATAAGAGAAAAGTTAATAAATCATTGTTTAAGACTTATAGGGGAACCACAAATCGAAATAAAAGAATTGGCATTCAAACTATTGAAACAATACTATCAAGATTTTTCAGAATCAACGGATTCGCTGGATTTTGATATTCTGATGTTCCAGCATAAACATTTTGGAGGAAAAGCCAGAATATTCTGGGAAGGTTATCTTATGACAGCTGGTGCTATTCATTCCACAGATGTGCAGATAACATCTTCTATAGATTCCTTTCTAAAATATTATGCTAAAATATTACAGGACGAATTTTCAAATGAAATTATTTCAAGAATCGAATTATGTAATGAACTAATCAGAATAATTCCAAATTCAGAAACAATCATTGAACGAAAAAAAAAAAAAAACATTAATTGTTTGACTGGGTCGCATGAGCAAGACACTTTAAAAGTTGCAGCTACGTATTTGAATTTTTGGAATAGAATACTCGAATCATCTTTGGAAGTGCCAAAGGAGTTCAACTACAGGGGTGTTTATAGTAAATTATATAATCTTCAAATTTTGAAAGGAAGTTCGACATTGAAACTGATAACAGTAAGACTCCTGCCTCTTTTTGTTATATCACATTCAGAACATGAAAGTACTGGGTTGAAAAACAGTTTTGCTAAATCAATAATTCTTCGCCTTTTGAAATTGATTAGAAGAGAAGTAAATTCAGACAGCAGAAATAGCGAATCCATGATTTTCAAAACCTCAGTAGAAAGTTTGGCTAAACTTTATCTTTACTTTAACGATTTCGAAAAACTAAAACTTTTAAAAGAAACCGTTTCAATTGCTGATAAGTTGCAACTTTCAAAAGATGAAGACTTTTTGTAACTTTTAGTATTTATGCAAAAAATTTATAAATTAAAATAAAAGATTCATTTGAATGTACTATACCAAATATTCTTATCACTAGTTTATATATGATAAAAAAAATACGTGAACAAGTAATCTCTTTGATATTGATATTTATTTTTTTAGAATAAGTTGTTTACATTTTGTAATCATACATAACTTTATGTCCAACTTCAGAGTTTACTTCTAGTTTCGATACTTTAACAACAAAACATAAATAAATTCATTTTTTTTTATTAAACAGATATCGGGCAATTTACTGAAAAAAATTCTTTAAGAAGAAGCTATTTTACTGTAAATTTGATTTTCAACTTCATTTAGAAATTTTATTAAAAACCGATAAAATCAATCAATTTCATCAAAAGTATTGAGAGAAAGAAATACCGAAGATTGCAAAACATTTCCATCATAAGAAACAATATAGAATACGTATACTAACTAATTCCAATTGCACAATTACTTGACTATATTAAGTGATAATTATTAAGCTCATTTCGAATTATTAACCGATCGATACACACACAAAATATTATTATTAAACAAATTTCTAGCACAAAAAGATCCCTGTGAAAACCCTTTCCGCTTTCCACAACAAAAACGATAGAAATGTTGAAAATGTGAGTACAAACACACTGCTCGGAAATAAGGAGCCGATCGTTGATTTAAGGTCGAAAGACCTAAATAGGAACAGACAGTGAACAGACACAGAAGAGATGATCACGTTCTCTTTTATTTTTTTTCTGGTTTTACCAGTCTCGTTTCTTTTTATCAATTCATAGCAGAGAAACAAAAAATAAATTTCGTTCTTTTTTTCCCGCTGTGATTCAAAGAACAGTGGTTTTCAATGATTTTGTAGTTTTCGCCGAGGGTTCTACACGTCTTTCTTGTGAAAAAGAAAGAAAGAGGCACCTTCTTCCACGGAAACTTAGCTGTTTTCTTTACCGTCGCTGCATCTATTGTTCAGTGTCATTGGTTCACGCGGCAGAGAAATAAAAAATATAAACTGGATTCACTGGAAAAAAATAGAGGGAGCCGAAAAATGCCACATTCACTACAGAAAATGATCAGATTTTTTTTTTTTGGGCTTTTCTCGACATGCTTACTGCAATGAAACAGATGAATTTTAATGACATTTTTTTTGTGTTCTTCGGCTGTGATTTGTGCGTTATCTTTTAATTGAAGGGTCTGGAAAATTATAAAAATAAAATTGAAGTATCCCTGATTCTCTGCACCATTTTTTGGTGGTTTGTGCAGCAGAACACTAAGATCCTTATAAAATTCTTTCTCAAAACAAGTTCGATTTCGAAGATGTTTGCTGTTACGCTGTTACTTAATCGGGTGCAAATAATTTATTTTTCTTTTCTTTTTTTTTAATGTATTTTTTTTTCCAATTCTTTGTAATCAAAGTTTCGATATACTGGTTCTCTGGAGTTTTCTCACAATTGAGTTTATTCTTCAAGATTATTTCTTGTGTGTACGCATCTTCACTGTGTTTTACTTCCAAGAGTTAATAAAGAATGATATTTTGTGTGGTTTTTTTATGGTTCCGTATAAATCAGTAAACAAAACTTAAAAATGCGACGACACCCATGAACGATATAGGCAAAATCGGTTTCAAAGAATACAAATATCATGTAAAATTAAGTTCGAATTACTTTTTTTTTGAAAACAGTGCTTCTTTTTTCCCACTTTTCGGTCCAAATTAGCCTCGATTATTTTATATCCAAATATGGAAAGTTCTGGTAAGCTAATTTTTACATAAAGAACATTTGAGATTGGTCGTTTCAATATTATGAAAGCCTATAGTCAATTTTAAACAAGGCTAATCCACTCAAATTAGTTAAGCTTAATAATCCGAAGGCTTTCAAATTTCTCAATTGTGAATTTCTTGTTAAATGTCATTAATTTGGCCTTTTCTTTTTTTCCAGACAGTAAAAAGCATCAGAGTTTTCAGACCTTCTTGAATAACATCATCATTGGAAGTACCAAACTCAGACCAAGCTTAAAATGAAAGAACGAGTGGAAATGATGGCGTGAAGATCGTATTTCTGAATATGAAGTTTGAAAGCAAAAAATTAGATTCTTGTTATCATGGAATTCAAATGCTTAACCTGTTTTTATTGGCAATACATAGATAGTGTCATTCAAATTAGCAACAACTGTTATAAATTCCAGTTGGCATTTTTTTGAAAAACATGCAACATATATACCTTTCAAAAGGGATGTCGTCGAAGCCCATGTTTCCAGAATTGTGTTTGTTGAACTAAAATAATCAATATTAATTCTCAAATTAATGATAACAAAAAAACCGTGATAAAATTTCCTCTCAGGAATGCTTATTTGCATTTTTCAGCTTAGAATCAAGCACCCAGCATACCTTCCCATGTTTTACTCTTTTTCAAAGCTAACCTTTCATTTCTTAAGACATCATTATTACTGAATCAGAGATAAGGTCGTGTAAAAAGAAACGATCATAAAAGAAAGTAATAAAAATATGTTCAACAAATAAAAATACACATATCAATGTTAATCTAAAGCAGAATGCATAACAAAGTGAGTAACAAATAATTTTTATAACAACCAACTCGATCAATCCTGTAGCTTTTCATATTTTGATTTTGCTTTTGAACACATATATGATAAATAATGATCTAGTTAAACAGTCATAAATAATAATTGTATTTTAATTGAAACAAAATTTCAGGTTTTTACCCAAATAAGAAATTTCGAAAAAAATAAATATACTAGAAAAAAATAATAACTTTAAGAGGTACGTTATATTGTAAGAAGAAAAAGCAAAGCAACCAATCTTATCTGCTTTTCAGATATGTAATCTACTGTATTTTTTGATACCCCAGTGAGTTTTAGGACATTTTCATCTTAAACATTTCATAATTTTGTTAAACTAAAAAAAAACATAAACAAATAAATAATTCAACATACTCAGTTCATCATGATAGAGAGAGAGTAACCGAGTTTCATAATTTTGCCTGTCAAACTGTTTGTTGATCGATTGTGAAAAACCAAAATAGAAAGTGTTCAGAAAATACCAATTAACTTTTACTTATGAAACAACTTCAATCAAAAAAACGAAGAGGGCAGAAAAATAGTACGAACAAGATATAGAACCAACGACCAAGAAGTTGTGAGTTTCAATAAAACCGTCTTACACCACTGGTCTCACCCATCATCTACACCGAAATGCATACATTGGTATGTGTTTTCTGTATATACGCACATACAAACATATCAATTTTTTGCTGAATTGGGTAAAAAAACTTCATCTTTTCTGATATTTTTGCAAATGAAATATGGCAATTTTTGAAATTATTTACTTAAGAAATAAAAAAGAAAGAAAAATTTGCAATACATGTTAACTATGCATCAATTTTGTAACTGTCATACATCCTCATTAACATCACGAAGGGTGCAAAAAAAATTACGTTGCATAACTAGTTTTCTTACCTGTTGAAGATAGATATCTTTCCAACTGACAGTACAGCGTATTGATTTCATTTGTGTGTAGCTTCGATTCTCCATTGAACAACATCCTGTAAAACCTGCAACACCTATGAAGGCATATCATGAATTACTATCAAAAAACATCAAGACTGGTGGAATATGCAGCTTACCTTGCAAAGCTCCCTTCATTGAAAACAAACACACGTACACCAAACCACAAATCCTCCAGCTGTTCGTTTCTTTCTTAGGGTAGAGACAATTTTCTTCAAAATATCAACATCTCCTCGAGCTCCTTCTCACAAACATTTCAAATCAACTTATCACAGAGTATATTATTTATAGAACAAACTTAATCAATACTACATTGAGTAAAGTAACAATTTTTTTTTTCATTCAATTGTGTTGCTCTTGCGGTCTTATGTTGTTGAGCAGAAAAAAAAAATCAGTCCAAGCGTAAGATAGGGCTATCAAAGTGAAAAATTTGAAAACTTTGAAAAATTCGAAAAATTCCAATGTCTCTTACGGTAATTAACAGTTTCCCACTCTGCCAGATACGTAAACTTCTGTAATATCTACATATGTGTTGGTGTTTTTGATTTTTACAACCAAAACGCTATTACTTTCCATGATCACTTATGTTCTCTGGTGTCTTCAGTTGCCAGAATGAAATAATTTTCTTTTCCAATATTTCGAAAAAAAACTCTTCCTGCCCTCTAAGCTGATGAACTTCTATGTGGTCTTCTCATAGCTATCCATGTAGTTGTGTGTTTGGATATATTTTAAACTCAACCATCCGAGGCTTTGGCAACAACGGAAAGCAATAATAATCTTTTTTCATCTTTTCTTTTTTGTCATAATTTTACTCTCTCATCGTATCAATTATCTGACCGCTATCTTCTTATCTTATAACAGACAAGATACCAACTTGTACCACGAACAAAACTTCCGAGCAGTCGTTGTTTCTGTGGGTGTTTCTTTCCAGAAATTCTGATATCTTTAGCTGACCTTTTGCAGTGAAGATTCAAGAATATTTTTTTCTTCCACCTTTCTTTTCAAAATTAAGTACAGTTTGCTAAGATCCGTATGATATATGGCCTCTCTCCTTTGGATGAGAGCTGTATTACTATTACTTGGGGCTATCACGCTTTTATGCCTTCACTTGAGAGTGTTACAATAATCGCATTTATTTCTCTCAGTCTACACCTGCATATCACACTACATCATGGATTTTAAGCTTTTGATTTTCAGCTTTTGCTTGATATAGGTATCAACTTGAACAAAATCTTTTGCTCAGTTCACACAGTTGGTGAAGTTATTGCGTTACATTAAGAATTATTCCTGTGTTAGGTCAAGTAAATTGTCATCTTTTGGCTTCTGGTGGCAGTATGAGTTTTCTTTTCCTCCGTTAACCTCGATTTTTTTTTTTTTTTATTTTATTTCAGTATCTCAAAAATCTTTTGATTAAGAAATGAGGTTAATGATCTAGTGTTTTTATCTGTTAAATCAAAAATTGCATTACATCCATTCCAATTAACAACCTGCCCCCCCATTCTTTTACTCTGGAAAGCCTACTTTATTCCCATACCTGGTAGGTTTTTTTTTCTTTTCTTTTAGTTGAACTATATTTTTTGATTTTAGCTGACTTTAAGAGACAGCTTAACCTAATTACAACTTAGATTCACAGAATTCCAATTTTTTTTTTTTGCATATGTAGATAACTTCTTTTCAATTGAACCAAAATTTATTTTTTTATATATATAAATATAAATTGATATTAATTGAAATTATTTTTCTCTTTCATTTATCGAATCAATATTAATTAATTAAGTCATTTGTAACTTAAATCAAAATTTAATCCAAGGACATATAGGAACTGACAAGCATTATTATATTTCATATTAAAAATTGTTATCGTCAAAAAAAAAATCAATTAACATACAATTGGCTTTACATAGATTATCTCAATACATATATTCAACTACTGGAAAAGTAAAAGTGGGAATAGAGAAAAAATCTATACAAAGCAAGCTTTCGTTCATTATTTATTGCTTTTGAGTTACTGACCATTCGAATTTTTTATCATCTTGGTTCAAAATTTATTTCATTTAAATATTCATTTAATCATTCCTCCTTTCCTCCCTTCTTTTTTGTTCAATTGATTAACTTCACAATAATACAATCAACGAAAAAGAAAGAATAACAAATTCAATTATTACATTCATTTTCGAAATATTATTTGCTTAGAATTTGTTAGTTTTTGTCTTTTGACTTCAATCATCATATTTTTCAAAAAATTAGCCTGTTTATGAATTTAACGTCCCTCACTTCATAAAGTACCTTAGTCATTAGCATTTTTACAGAAAAAAACACACAATTTTTTAAACCATTTTAAATTTTAGCATGTCGCACACTATCTCCAACAAGAATGATAGATTGCGCAAAACCTCACAGAATAACATATCTCATCTAGCCTACTACTCTCATGTAAGAAGAACTGTCGCTAAGGTGAAATCACAAAATCCAAATTTATTAAAAAGAGAATATGAAAACCATACAACCTCTGTAATGGAATATAGTAACTCATTATTGAATCATTTGATCCAAATGGAAGCTAAACAATCTGGATCTCGCCCCAATTTAACTAGCTTCAATGCTCAACCTCAAATCAACAAAAAAATGCGTTTTTTGATTGTCGACTTCATTATGTGTTGTCATGTTAGATTAAAGTTGTGCTCATCAACTTTATTCTTAGCATTGGATATTTTAAACAGGTACTCTTCCAAATTCATATTGAAGTGTAACAATTATCAACTTATTGCTTTAACTGCGCTTTGGATTAGTTCCAAGTATTGGGATTCAAAAAACAGAATTCCAAATTTGAAAACTTTGACTAGTTTGTGTTGCAACCAATATACCGTTGCCCAATTTAAAGAAATAGAATGGCATTTATTGAGCTGTTTGGACTGGTCTGTTCTATGCAATCCTACTCCTGACTATTTTGTTGATTTGTTGTTGTTGTTAAAGGATACTAAGAATTATTCTCCTTTTGCATTGTTACATGGTATCAATAATATTGATGATATTAGAGCAAGTGCTCTATTACTATGTGAACTGTCTGCTTTTGACATGGACTTATCATACAAATATAATTCTTCAGCTATTGCACTTGCTGCAGTTACCGTTAGTGCATTAGCTTTGAAATTCTATGATACTAACAATTGGGAAAACTATCGTTTAGAGACCTCTGATTCCAATTTGATTTGTATTTGCGACCAGCTTTTGAAATTATCTGTCAACACTGAATCAATGCCATCAAGTTTTCAATTCAAGTACTTGTCCGATTCTGCATCCCCATCAACTTTTGTAAACAAGAAAGTTATGGAATCTTTATCCAATTACCATGTTCAATTGCAGATTAACGAGTTATATAGTTCCAAAGAATTTCAAAATTTAGCAAATTACCAATCAGATAACATTTCTGACTCTATCTTAGGTGAAACCAGTGATCATAAAACAAATATGCATAAACATAATGACATAATGAATAATCAGATTAATAAAAATCAATTTTATTATTCTGATGATAACGAAGAAAATGAGAAAAATTTAAACACAAATAATTCATCAACCATATCAAACATCAATTTTGCATCTCCTTCAAATATTTTTACATCAAAAAATAGTGAATTGAATAATGGTGTAGATCAAGAATTTTTAAATAATTCTTTATTTCAACCTTTATTTTTACTTCCACTAACTCCAACTACACCAACCTTATTTCAAAATGACAATAGCAAGGCTCAAAACCATTTGGCTATTGATGTATCAAGAAGACCAACTATTAACAGACCAACTTTTGTAAATACAAACAATAGATATATACGCAAAAAACCAGTTTCAAATGGAATTATCAGCAACAGTACAGGTACTGCTAAAAAATTTCCTTTTGTAAAAACTCATTATAAAAGATCATCTTCTTCAATGGACGTTGATTTTTTTTCATCAGAAGTCGATATTAAAAGAACTCATAGTAGATAAAGTCAATTAAACTCACAAAAACTCCCAATATGGATACATTAGACTATTATATTACTGATGTTTACTTGAGTAAAATTAAATTTTCAAGAACTTTTATGACGGGGAATTTTTATACATGCATTAATATCTATATATATTAATTCGTTTTGATATATATACATACACACATATACACACATCTAGATTAATGTAGTTTTTTCTATATTGTCTAGTAAGATATAAAGCCAAAAAAAATACAATAATTATATATATCATTATCTCTTTTTGTTTTCTTTTTATCATGTAAAATTGAATAGTTTCACTGGGATGAGTTAAGATAAAAATCTCGCCATTGAAAAAAAAAAATTGAAAAATTTGTGAACTATTGATCAAGTGAGTAGAAAAACTCAGCGAAATCTACTGAATCTTATAATTTTTGAAAACGTCCATAAACTTACTTTGTGTTTAAACTATAAGCAATTGATTTTATCAACCATTATAGAAATCAAGAGAATTTTCAATATAAACTGCAAAACGTAACCTATTCAAATATTTGTTAAGTCATGAAGAGAAACTCAGATATTAGAGAATTTAGTGATTCTAAAAAACATTTAAATTTGGATGAAAAATTGACTTCTGTTTATAATGCATATTATCCTGAGTTCTTGAAAACAGATATTGATATTGTTGAAGTTCCAAAAACCAAAAAAGAAGAGCTAGAATTTTATGAAAAGTATGTTTTGCAACGGAAGCCTTGCAAAATTATTGGTGTTTCCCCCAAAGGTTTTCCATTGGAAGACTTGAAATTCAAGAATATCAAAAATACTTTGGATAAAGACGAAATTTTACAGATTGAAAAAAAAGCTGATGGTGGTTTTGGAAGTGGTAATAAAAGATTAAAATTGAAATTTGGTGATTTCATTGATAAATTGAAAGAAGGTGAAAATACCGATTTATATTTAACCACACAATATTATGAAGATGATCCAGAAAATGGTAATTATTCTTCAGATGAAGAAGAAAAAGATCAAATTATTGATGAGAAATTCAACGCCAATTTTTCTGACAATGAATCTCTTATCAACTTAAATGATTTACATGATGATTTCGATGATTTAGAGCCACTTAACGAATCTGATGAAGTCGAAGTTAATGAAGAAGATCAAATGATTGAAGATCAATTAAGGATAAAAGAGTTATACCAACCTCCCTTGATGAATTTAGTCAATTCTTTACCAGAGACTCCTGATTTCTTAAATTATTTTATTCCACAACAAATTAATATTTGGATAGGAGCAACTTCAAAAAAAGATAACATTGATTTTACCAAAAGTTTCAAACCCAACTCTTCTGACAAGTGGTTAGGTTTGGGCAGAAACATTCCAGGTGATGGTTCATCATCCGGATTACACCATGATCATGCTGATAACCTCTATATTCCAATAGATGGTCATAAAAGATTCACTTTATTTTCTCCAGGTGATGCAGCAAAGATGTACTTGGTAGGTGATATCAAAAACATTTATAATTCTGGTGTAATTAACTATATAAGAAATGAGAAGGCACCATTTTGGAGAGAGTTAAGAGCAGATGGTGCAATTGTAGCAGAAACTTATAAAAAACTATTGGATGATACTTCGATCGATTTGGATAGTAAGACTAGAGAAGAGTATCAAAACTTTATCAAGAAAGATTTCGAAGAATCATCCAAATATAGCGATAGGGATATATTATACATGGATCCCGCTTCGTTCTCCACTATTCCTCCATCTTTTGTCCATCTTGATGAGATTGAAAATGACGAAACAAAAAAAGCAATGGAATCTGTAATAGATGAAAAATGGCCATTATTCAAAAAAGCGAACCGTATTGAAGTTCATATCAAACCCGGTGAGATGCTATATCTACCAACCGGTTGGTTTCACGAGGTAACTTCTTATGGTGATATTGCTCAAAAAGAAAACAAAAATAATGTTCATACAGCAGTTAATTATTGGTTTATTCCACCAGATGGGAAATCAATTGAGAAAATTTACTCCAATCCTGATAACTATTGGCCAAATGATTTCAAAAGAACCCAAGAAGGTTTGAAAAGATATCGCCTTGAGTTAGAACAAGATCATTGAAGAAAAGATACAAAAAAGAATCCTTCTACATATTTCTCAAGAATAAATTCCAAAATGATTATTACGAGTGTAATCTATTTTTTTGTGATTACCTTGGAATGTAGTACATTGTATACACCTGCTAATTAAAATATAAATATATATATATATATATATATTTATTTTCAGCCATAATACTGAATACTGTGAGGTATCATCAAATTCTTAAAATGTAGTTTTTCCTCTCTTGTTCTCGCTTAACGGCTGATAAAATTTTTCCTCTATTTTTTTTTTCTAAGGGAAAAAATCGGTTCACTTTTAGGGGTACCTAAGTCCGGAAAAACATTTTCGAAAAGCGAAAAAAAAAAAAATTACGGAGAAACATTTTTTCGGTTTTTTTATATTAATTGATTCGTACCTCTGTGAACTCTCATGGACCCTAAAAAAACAGAGATGCAAGTCCAGATCTCGCGTGCGAGATCTGGCAGGCTACAAAAAAAGAAAAAATGATAAAAGCCGAAAAGTTGGTTTCAGGAAATAAAGAAAAAGAATCGGGGCGATCTTTGGTGCATAAAGAAAAACGAAAATTAGATAATATAGCAGACGGCGTGCGTTGTTGCTCTCGGGTATATATATATATATATATATTTTCGATCAAATTCTAAATTTCAATTTATGAAACATGAAACCTTTATCCGAATCAGGAAAAACTAAGGGTTTTGCCCAAAATGCTTTTTTAGTGCCATCTAATTTTTTATTTTTTATTATTTTTTTTTTGCAAAAAATGTTGAAATTTCAAGTGACTGCATTTTTTTATTACACCAATGTAAAGTGGTTACACCAATATAAACATCAAAACAAGGGAGATAAGCACGTAAAAAACTGGTGAATCGGCTGTTCTTTATTCAAATGTTAGATCCATTGGTGTTGGGTTTGAAAACCTTGCTTAGGTTTATGGTTTCGAATAACATCAATTGATCTACGAAAAAGGTTTCCTAGATATCATTTTGTTACTGCTAAACATTTCTATCAATATTTTTGGTTGAAAAATATTTTGAGAATGTATGGGTGTATGTTTTTTTTTGCAGGAAAAATTGAAAAAAGTTTTTTGTACGCATGTTTGTTTTGTCTTTCTTTTCAATGTCACGAAAAGTTGAAGAATTTTTTTTTTGGAACCCTCTGGTATTTTTTAATTTGGATCTTGAAAAATCTACTATATTACGGCTGTCACTAGAGGACACCTTGTGTTTAGCCCTTCATAACAATAATTAGACATGATGAAATTTATAAAAATCGAGCAAAATTTACATGATAGATACTTGATGTTTTAGGTTTGAATGGTCAATGAAGATTTATTGATTACTTTTATATCCCCAAATGTAATTTTAACCATTTTTTGTTCCAATTAAAGATCATAAAAATAGATTACAATTATGGGCTTGGGTTCGATCTTCTTATCGAAATTGCAATTTTTTTGGATATAGGAATGATTTCACGATTCTGATTATGCCTTGAAGCATTTTTAGATGGAAACATAACAACTCAAACAGTTACACATTAATTTCAAGAAATTCAACTGATTTAATTTGTTATTAAAGGTGACGTACAAATTTAGTTAATTGAAATGACATTTTTTTGAATGTTGCTATATTTTCATCTTCGTTTTCCAACAAACAAAGGCAAGAAGAAAAGCTTTGTCTGATGGGATTTTAGTCGAGTTCTATTTTTTCAACAAATATTTTAGGATAAACAAATTAGATTCTTAATTCCTGATTTCCACACAAGCATGTGAGATTAATTAATATAAAAGTCTAACTATTATATGCCTTATTTTTAAGTTTTCAAAAGCGTTAAGAGAATTGGTGTTGCTGTTATAAGAGCATTGGAATTGTTACTTTGGAAAAGCACACTCACAAAAATATGAAACTATTTTGGCGTGATTTCCAAATACAATGCAATCTCTCAAAAAGCATGTCATTTGATCTTACTGCACTTGCTAGCTATCTTCAAGATATGATTGTTATTGATAGCAAATTCCTCAAATTCAGCCGGCTATAAATAAATGCAAGATGAGAAAGAGACTCTACTCCAGAATGATTCAACAAAGGGCTTCACTATTTTTACGCAGCATACTATCTTTGTAGCTGTCTATCTCGAAATGAAAAACATCAAGAATTTTTTTTACGAAATTTTTTTTTTTTTTTTTTTTCTCAAATTCTTCAATTTTTTTTCGAATTGAAAAATTTCGAAAAAAAAAGCGATGACCGACGCAAAAAAAAAAAGTTTCAGGTAAATTTCAACTTGATTTAATATTCTACAAACTGGCGATGACTACTATTCAATTTCACATTTTTTTCATCTTTCATTTTACATAGCTTAGCATAGCATAATGTAGGAAATTATCTTATTCACTATGCCATTGTAATTTGAGTACCTATTGTAGGCAATTATTCTTTTCAAATGAGAGCTAATTAATTACTTTCTCACCCATTGATACTCAATAACGTTTTCTTCGTTACCATACATTTGAACATTTCTATAACACTTAATTAATAACGTTACTGAATTGGTTTTGAATGATTTCGGGTCCATATTCTCCTTCTTATATATCATTTTGACATTTTGACATTTTGACATTTTGATTTTCAACTTGTGTTGTAGTATAATTATAAAAAGTCTGTAATTCCAGAAATAGTATTCGCTATTAAAACAATAATAAGGTGTATTACGAGTAACAATTCTTAAGCAATTCAGTTTCATCATTGATATAAGATTAACAGGTTAACTGTACTCGTTTTTTTTTTTAATTTTTGCCTTTTTTGTTACTTTTTATTAAACAATATTGTTATTGTGTCAAGTCAATATCTAAAGCTTGGAGGTTTTAATTAATTTTTCCAATCCTGTTGTCTCTTTTTTTTTGTTACACTTAGGCATTGACTAAATAGAAAATTTCGAGTTTTCCACATAACGACACTATTTGTTAATTTGTTTTTTTTTTCTATTTTTCATTTTAACTAGTTAAAAATTGTTAACACTGATTTGGTTTTTTTTCCCTTCATACTTTTGTATAATTCACTAAAATCATGGCTTTAGCAAATTCCAGACCATTTCAGTTACCAACAACTTCAGAAGATAATGAAATATTATTAAATAATACTTCTCCAGTTTTTCAAGCGAGCGCATTGGGTTTCAATTCGAATCTAGATCCACTTACTGCAACAGCCTCTGATGTCTTTCCTGTTCAATCCCAGAATGATGTCTCAAAATCCAAACAAAAGAGTAATTTCGATAACGGATCGAAAGAAGTGAAAACAAAAAAGGACATTAAAAAGGAAAAAGATGCTTTGTCCATTGAATTTTCCAAAATTATTCCTGTAACGAACGAAAGACCAATGCCAACAGATAGAAGTTCTCAATTGGATGATGAGGTTCTTTACAGGGTATTCATTATATTATGGGAGAAAGATCCTGAGCAAAAAGGTATGACAGTCAAACAATTATGTGATCATCTGTTAGAGAAGAATCCTGAAATGTCCAATCTCTCAACAAAACTTTCAAATTTGATATCTGCCAAATTAAATGCTTACGTCAAAAAGATAGAAAAAGGTGAAAAGACTTTAACGTATGCGCTTTTCAGAGAATGGTCTGATTCCTCACCAAGAAGAATGCTATACATTTACAAAGGTATATTAAGATCAGACTATAAAGAGCACGCTCAAGCTGCTTTCTCCCAAATTAAACAACAGCAAATGGTTGATGAAAAGTTAAATATAAAAGATGAGGACAGGAAGGCCTCATCAAAAAAAGATGGTAAGAGAAATTCAAAAGCTGAAAATAAGAAGAGTTCAAAAAATGATGATAAAATGACCAATTTTTCAGGTTCTGGAATCAGTGAAGCTGGTAATGCTGATTTTTTAATTGATCAAAATAATGTTTCTTTTGGTCAAAAGATTAGCATGACTAATAATGTCAATTTTACCTTGAGTAATGATTTCCACATTCCTTATTCTACATCTCCAGTTTCAGCAAATTTAACTCCAAGAGGCACTGCTGTACAAAATTCCCCAAATGTTTCACCAAACAGTATATCTTCGAATAGCCAATCACCAAGAAAATCTTTCACTACTAATAAAAAGAGATCTTCAACAGCCAATGAATCGAAGAAAGATGGAAAGGTAGATTCGAAAAAGCAAAAGTTGCTGAATTCTAAAATAGGTAATGATGATTTTATAAGTGCTTCCAAGTATAATTTATCCAATTCTGGAAATAACACAACAGTACCCTACGTTACAGCAGCAGCAGCAGCACCAAAATTATCTAAGTATTCGAACAAAGATGGGTTTAAAACAAACTCCCCTTCTTCAATTGGCTTCATATCAGCAATACAAAAGGTAATCGCTACTCAAACTCCAATTGAATCCGGTACCAATGCTAGTCAACACACTAGCAGTACATCAACAACTCCATCTACACCTCTAAATGACAAAGGTAACTCTACCACCATTTCTTCATGGACTCAAAAAGTAAGAGGTGGCTTTTTAACACAGGACATTGAATCTCCAGAATCTTTAACTTTAGATGATTTGGACAACTTTTTTAACTAATGGGCATCTTATTTTTTTTTATATTTAACGGTAATATAAGTTGTATTTTTTAATTTCATAGACAAATTTTTTCATAAACTTTCAAAGCTTGTTAACAAGCTTTTATATTCTAAGGTAAGTATTTAAACTGAAGAAATGAATAAAGAGACGTTACCACACTGTATTTGAATAATGATTAAAGACATAACTTTCAGCATATCAACATTTGTGGTTCAACCGAGCTTCGACCAATATTTTTATCTCAAATGCAAATTTTTATATTTTTTATTTATACATGTGCTACGAAATCGTTATATATATGTATGTCATATCATAAAGCGTTCTGATACACCATCGTGCTGATTCTCTGCTCCATAAATAGATTTTTGCGTATTCTCAAAAACCTATGGCATTTCTGGAGCACAATTATAAGAATAATATAGTAATTTTCTTGATTGGTATGGTCCTCCATAAATCAGTTACGAAATTTGAAATAGTTGGCATCATAACAAGTTACCAAACCAAAAAAAAGAAGACTTATATTACAATGCTCAAAAGCAACTAACATGATTCTATTAATTAAATGCACAAACATTCAATATTTGATCATTGTTCTCTCTTAACATCTCCTTCGCGACAATCCAGTCGTCTTCTGATTCTAAAATAACATAATCGCCATCTTCATCTTGATATTTAATTTTTGTTATTACGCCGGAATGACTTAGTTTCCTTTTGATAGTTTGTAACAATTCATTGATAGTTGCGTCTAATTCAATTAATATAGTGTAAAAATCTGAATTGTAAGCAATACGTATTAAAAGTGCAGATTCAGGGATTGAACTTTTGTAATTATCTGATATTGATCTGTATTCTTGACCAAAAGATGCCATGTTTTTAGGAAGCAGGTCGGATACTCTTTTGACTTGATTGCTTCCAATTGACATTATACTGTTGTGGGTATCTCTGACTAGAGTTGGTGATTGGAGTGAACTTCTATTTTCCATACTGCTAGAGTTTCTAAAAGATTCTGTTCTAATATTACGAACTAAATCTTGCAAACAAGATGCCCAATTATCCCTTATTTCTTCATTTTTAAATTTTAATATAAAATTACCTTGTTCCTTTGGCGCCTCCCAGGTAATATCAAGAGACCGGGATCCTTGTGAATTGATTGTGTTCAAGTTCATGATCAAAATTCGCCCTCTCAAATCCAATTTTGGTTCATTCATAAAATTTGTTTGAGAAGCGGATGAGTGATTATTATTCAAGTTTAATGATAATGAAGATGTTGTCGTCTTCTTCTTCAAAGATAATGATGCAGGTTTTTTCTGAGAGACTTCAGAAAATAATATAATAATCTTTTCAAAAAGGTAAACTTCAAACTCTTTTTCAGATTCTGATGAATTGCTTGTAGAAATGGACACCTTATCAAAATACAGAAGTTCTCCAAATTTAGCAATTCTGTAACCTTTCCAATTTACAACACGTCCATATAGCTTTTTAACAACTTCATGATTTTCAGTTCTTCTTTGATTATCATTTATACTCCGAGCTATGCCTTTCGCAATATCCAAAGCCATTTCTAACTCTTTTGTGCTTGTGTTATTTTGTGAATTCTGTAGAAGCTCTTTCAAAAGTAAAGGATATCTACATAGCCTCTGCACAGGTTTGTATAAAAATGACTGTAGTTCTAGTTTAGTTTTTATAACAAATTCGGTATCTTGAAAACGATCTAAATTATTAGATAAAAAATCAATAGCGGCATTTTGACCAATGGACCAAGGCTCATATAATTTGAAGAAAAACTTGGAATGCATAAACAATGCTCCAATTCTTTGTTTAGCTGGATCGACCTTGGCATTAATTTCTAAAGAGATCAAGAACCGTCTTTGAAAATCAATCGTTTCAGATAAATTTGGAAATAGCATGTATAGTTCTTCAGAAGTAATAGAGTTGCTATCCAATAGCTGTTGTCTATAAACATCCAAGATCTCTAAATCGTTGACGTATTTTCTTTCAGTTGCTACAAATTCTTTCATTATGTTATTATAAGCATCTACTTTTTTGGAGACGTTTTTTGATATCATATCTTCTCTTAATTTTTTCTCTTCATCTTCTTTAACTTTCTTAGCTGATGGAAATACATTTGGTGCCGAATCTATCAAAGTTTCTACAACATCCAAAACTTTGATGAGCTGACCTGTTGTATTTGCGAAAACATCAGAAATAGTGAATAATTCCTCATCGTTGAAAGCTAGCTGTTGCTTACATCCTAGAATAAAATCGTAAATGGATTTTTTACAAATTTTCAAATCATCAGAAGAAACTACAGGTAATTTCACCTGAGTTTGTACTGCGTTGAAAATGATGCATAATGGAGAACCTTGTTGAAAGAGCTGCGATAATTGAGTGACAGGATCACAGCTTTCGGTGATCGGTAGTATACCCATACTAAACGTCAATAAAGTATCTTCAATATTATTATTACTGGTTAAAGTGTTAGTTGTATTTAAAGTGGTGGATCTTGACAAATTAGTAGCTGTGCTGTTTAGATTGTCAGAATAATAATCATCTTTTGTGCTTGTATTCGAAATCAAACTGGTTCTACCGTTTGAAGAAACAGCAGTACCATTACTTAAACTCATTCCATTACTCATAGAACTATCTCCACCTATAGAATTTGTGGAGGCCATGCTTTCATGGCCATTCTCTTTCTTTTGTTGCTGCTTTTGTGATAGCAATAATGATTGTCTTTCACAAAGTAACTCACTTGATGAATATGCCAAATTCATATATGGTTTTAATTGTGGCAGGGCTTCCAAACGTCTCTTTATAGTAATGCAAATATGGTATAAAGAATTCTGCGCAGTAACATTCGTATTCATCACGTTGCTTGATACCAGCGTCGAAGACGGAAACCTCGAACTTGAACTCATTTTAAGCGGATATAGCAATCAGAATCTCAAAAAATATCTTGTCAAGTTTATACGTCTTTTAGTTAATTTTCCACTTCCAAATCAGTATCACCTGTGCTAAATTCACAAACTTGAGCTGTTCACTCGATCTAATATATACTTTTCGAGTCAATAAATCAACACAGATAACCACCCATCGCCTACAGACCAACATTTTCAAATAAGTGTACTCTAATTATATAAATATAATGTATTATAAATAGAATAAAATTATGAATATCTTTTCAAAATTATCTTGAGTTGTATCTATTGCAAATAATCGACTCTATTTTTTTGAATTTTTCATCGAATGGAAACGGTGTGAAACAGAGAAACAGAAAAACAGAGAAACACCACATATAAAAACATTCGAACCAAAAGTGCTGGAGAGGAACACACGCAGCACAAGCAGTGCTTTCTAGAGAAATGCACACAATTCACTGGACCACAAGATTTATGTAGCAAAAATAGTGGAAGTGCAGTGTGGAAGACTTCAAAATACATGTGGTGCGCCAATTGACTCAAAAATAGCACTTGTACTGGTAAAGTGTCTGGGAAATCAATGTTGCTTCTATACATCCACACAATGGCAATGAAAAGCTGTGAAACAAACATACAAACCATTTGGGCAAAAAAAACATACCTGTACTAAGACGCGGCGCAGGAAAATTGCAACACTCACAAAACCGTACCAAAGTCCCACACCGTTTGTTACACAAACTGCTTAGTATAAAATAGCGCAATAACTTGAAATGTTTCTGTCCAGCAGTGAAACATACGTGCTTGCATTGTGTGCCAGTTTCTGAGGAACGTCCTTATGGAGGACATAACAGCTGGAAAACCAAAGAGGTTGCCCTTCCACGTTTGTTTTGCACAGAGAGCTGCTGGAACATCCAGAGAGAAGGTGGTCTACAATGCCCAGCTGCCAGTCAACACAAGAATTTTCTTCTACAGCGTTACGTAACAAATGGAAATTCCCCAATCAGGAAACTTTCTTTATGCCTCCTTTGGGACACAAGTGAGGATGTACCGGGTAACAACATCGGTATATAATGAAACGGGTAAAGCACAATAGGTCTTCCAAGCCAGCATGGATCAGTGCAGCATCGATCGAATTGCTGGTGTCTATCGTCAATTCTTATGCCACAGTTCGATGAAAGCTCTATCTTATTTTTTGGTATACACTTTCCTATATATCAATTTTTGAGACTATTTAGTAAATGCAGATTGAGATTGTATGTAGGGTCTCGGTTTGGATTATTTATTAGGCTTCAGTAGTTTAGCTGTTTTGATTGTCGATTGAGCGGCATGAATTACCTTATCAGCTACTGTGCCAACTGCTAAAATGCCTCCAATACTTGTAATGGCTTTCAATAAGAACCCAGAAAACGTCGTGGAGTATTGCTCCTTGTTTATAACTTTTAGTGGCGAAACTTCAAAATCTATGTATATGCCAGGAATTCCTGCACGGGATTGTAACCCTTGTGCATAGTCGAAACCATTCTGAGCCCCAATTTTCTTGTAATGCGATGTAACAGTTAATTGAGACGTCTCTTCATAGTCACCATTGAGGTATTCGAATCTAGTAGATATGATTTCCGCGTAGTATATGAACTGGTATTCATGGGCAGCTATAGTAGTCGAGCCACTATCACTATCTCCTGCATTATCTTGAATAAAGGCTTGGTGTCCATCGATTGGAGAAGTTTCCGCTCTTAAACTATCAGAAAAGCTATCTTGAACATTGCTTGTGACTATTTGTCTGATTGCTTTACCGAAGCTTAAATGATTAATAGTGTGTTGAAAATTTAGGTTTTCATGTTTGTTATATAACGATGTATCATGAAAATGCCCTCTTTTATTATGGAATGCCTTACCAGGTGCAAAATGTAAATTACCATGGATTTTATTTAATAAAGCTTCACCTTGAATCTGACAACCCTCATTTAGCCTATCATTGATTGTTTGTACGTACCCTTCCCTTTCACACTGTTCAATATTTTTACCATCAAAAAAAGCCCATCCAACTTTAGCATATGCAGAACGGACATCTTCACAGGTATTACAACAAATTTTATCTTCCAATTTTTCTATATTATCATTTTTACTTTGATCTACAGAACCATAGCAAGAGCCACAATAGTTTTCTTTATCTTCTGGCGAGTAGTCACCAAGATCATCAGATATTTTGAATTTTTTGGCTTTTCCAATAACCTCACCTCTGTTGTTCAATCTTGTTTTAACAAATTTACTATTTGGTTCATCTAAGTCGATATCTAATTGAACGTACCCAGAATCATCTAGAATATCCAAATTGATCAAATCACATGGTATATAAGGAAATGTAACATCGATATTCAATTCCAATTTGGATTGGTAGTCTCTATCTATAACTAGTTCTGGTTTTGAAACAACTGTCTTGAATTGAAACCATTCACTTATCAAAAGGAGTATGGTAACCCCAATGCAACCCAACGTTAGCAAGCCACCAGTCCTTGTTCTTATACGAATGTCTTCTTCCATTTTAGTAAAAACATCATATGCCAACAAATTTTCTTCATTTTTTTTAGTTGACATTTCGTGAAAATTATTATTACTTTTCAGTGGTCTTTTTAGACTTTAAATGAATTATGTTTTATTACTTAACTTTTCAAAAAAACAATATGTAAAATATAAACAAGTTCACCCAGTAAACGAATAATTTCACCACAACATTTCAAACAATAAACTGATCAAACTTATTAAAATAGGTTGTATATTCAACATCTCAAACTAATTGTACAACGTTAAATACTTGACGTTCAGTTATCTTATTCCTGGTCCGCAAAATAACTAACCGGGTAATAAATATTGTTTGACCTTTCTTTAGTGCTTGCTGCCGCTGGAAGTTTTAGACTTTCAAGTGACAAATGTTTGCTGAGACGACATGAACATTCAGATGGATCTTTACATTTGCTATTTAAATTACTATTACATATAACTGCATTTGAAATCTTTACCTTACAACTCAAATTGAAGAATTAAGTGCTCCCAGTTAATTTAACTTGAAATTATCAATACGATTGCTGACGTTTTCCGTTAAATATCAGAATGCAAAACTCTTTCCACAATGATTCGAGTAAACTTGTCAAGATCTGAATGAAACGCTTGAATTACTTGCGCATATTTTTCGGATCGAAACAATAGGGTGGAATTGCTTATTGATTTATCTTAAATTTTATATTCTGTCGTCACTACCATTTATCGACAACCGAGACTTCAATCTCACCCAAACTTTCTTTCATGAGCTTTAAACTGGTCACTGGATTCAAAGACAACGCAATCAAAACGAAATTTCATTAAAACTCTTGTGATCTGATTTAAAATGACAGTCCTTTCCTAAACAATCCACCACCACAGTGAGCTTGCTCTCTTGATAATTTTTCAAATGCTTATAATTCGTTAGTGTTCATGGTACTTTCTCGCACAGAAATCGAATCTGGGAAAAAGAAATGTGAAAAATTTTTTTCATCTCATCTCATCTCCTAAGCAAAAGACAAAATAATATGAAGATTATTATAAAAAGTGTACATTGGTTCATGGCATATAAGAGTCGTGATACTTTCTCTTTATATATATATATATATATGAACATTGCTCAGCTCCAACCGCCTTCATTTTTTTGTTAATTCAATTTGTTTTATTGTTTGATCAATAAAAGAATAATTTTCATAAGCATTAAGAGACTCTTGGTGGAAGTTATTGAAGAAGAGCTATAAAAAATTATTATTTAAAATTTGAAACAAGATAGACATAAAAATAGATTGAAAGTTGAATTTCCAGTTCCATAGTTTTTTATCGTTCAATCATTCTTTAATCATTGCGTGTTGAAATATTCAAACTTAATACAAAGACAACGAATCAATACAAATCATATTTGATCAGTACCTTTAGAGTATTACTTATATCGACATTCTATTTTTGATTGAATTTTCTATTCCATTTACCATAGTCATATTTTGGTTTATTCCTGACTTACAAAAATACTTTTCCAGTAACAATATGCATAACATAAGTTATGATTATGATGAGTTCCCAACTAGAACACACTCACCTTTCAGTAACGTTTCACAAAATATCAATAGAAATGTTTATCCAGGAGCCGTATTATTACCTCCTTCAAATGCATCCGGTGTTTCTCAAAGTTCATCTTCCATATCAAATAATGGAGCTAGTATTCCTGTTACTTCAAATTTACCAATAACTGATTTTTTAGAGCAACAAAGATCAATATTTACTGATATTTCCACTAATTCCACAAATAATATTGGTAGCTTTCATAGTCAGAACAGTGGAGGAACTTTATTAAATAACACTTTACCGCTTTCACCATCGGTTTCTAGTGCTTCGCTAATGAATAACACTCATAATAATTCAGCCGGCTCTGACTTATTATCACCAACTCCTTATTATTTAGATATCAATGCATCTAAAGTTAATAACCAGCAAATCAATAATTTTAATTATTTAAATCATGGGAGCAACAATATTTCAGCTCATGATTCACATTCATTATTATCATCAAACCAAAATATCAATAAACTTACTTCTTGGGTTCCACAGCTATCAAGCACACAACAAAATCTTTTGATATCTACCCTTTTACCTTTATTACATGAAGATGTGTTATCGACAACTAAGTTGAAACTAGATAATATGCTATTGGCATATGATCAAATGAACTTACAAGGACAGTCTCATATAAATAATGTTAACCAATTCGATAATGATCTCAACAATAAAGATGGTCTAGCTGTGAATTCTCCAAATATGTCAAGAGGATCATCTCCAGTTATGAGAGAAAATAATTTTGCTTTGTCAAATTTTGGAGATTTACTCACTTCTGCATCCACTCCAAGTCCAAGTTCTAATATTGATGGTGCTGCTTCAACTAATATGCGTTTCAAAAACAATTCTACCATGTTTAATCAATGGAACAACAACGGATACAAGAACAGCTTAATGAGTGATTTTGGTAATGAATTTGAAAGACCAAAATCGGTAGATCCATATGTAATACAAAGTATGAACAATAAGTCTAATAATCATCCATATAACAAAAAGGCATACAATACTGGAAATAAGAGTAACATTGTTAATAATCATACTCACAATATTTCTTACGCTAATTCGCCAAACAACATTTACAACAATAATTTGATGAGTTCTAGATCGATGAACAGAAACAAATCGTCGAATGATCAGGATAATAAAAACAAATATTCCCCTTATTATAATGATTCTAAAAATCAATGGAACTCACGCTCAAGTTCAGATTTTCAAAACGAAAGAACTTATATTCCATACAATAATGGTAAAAATAATACCAATAGTGGCAAGAATGTTCCAATTACATCTAACAACAATCAATTAAGCTCTAACCTATTCACGAGCAGTAATAACTCATCCATGAATCCAAAGAGCTTGACAGACCCTAAACTTCTATTGAACATACCTTTATGGTTAAAATCACTTAGATTACATAAATATTCGGATGCTTTGAAAGACATTAAATGGACAGACTTGATTGTGTTAAGTGATAATGAACTTGAAGAATTGGGCATCACTGCATTAGGTGCTCGTCGCAAACTATTGAAAGCTTTTATGGTTGTGTTAGATTATAAAGAAAAAGGGTTGATTCCATCTGCTGCTTATTCCAACACCACCGAAATTACAGTGACAATGCCAAATGTTGATATATCTGAGAATCAATCTAGCTGATTTGCTTTGAGCTAAATAGTTTATACCAAATTGTAATAATATGTAATACGAAAAATATTATAAGAATATAGTGTTTTTGAACAAAACTATTTTTAACGACAAAAAATTGGTATAAAATCAACGACACTTAAAAATCATGAAAGAATGTATTTATTAACTCTAGTTTCGTTCTTATAGCAACTTGATATATAAAATTAAATAATAATTTGAACAATATTATAGATAATAACGAAAATAAAAGTAAGAGATTTAAAAGTGCTCTCAGAACAACTGGTAAACTCTCAAGTTTTTGCTGTTTAGATATGTTTTTTCGAAAAACTTGTGTACTGCATAATTTAGAGCGACAAAGATATTTAAGTTTCATACATCAAGAAAATATTTATTCAGTAAAATTGTTATATTTGAATCTATAAAAGTATCTATCAATTGAATATTCATCACAATAAGGGCACATACGTAACTGCACTTTATAATTTATTTTTTTTCTTCTCTATGTTTTAGCCAATAATTCTTGTTAAACATTATATTCTCAGACAAGAACAATAATATAGGAAATTTTTTTGTCAATTTGTTGAAAAATTCTTCAGCAAAAATATCTATAAAAAATATTTGTGAATTGGAAAGATGTGGATTTCTTAGGATAAGTTGATCTGTACTTAATTGTAGATTATCCTTAATCAACTGTGCATCGACAGAATCCCCTTCTATACTATTTACTTCTTTATCATTATTATCCTTAATATAATTCTCTAGCATTTCACATTCCTTAAATTCCAAAGATATTAAATATGCCCATTGGGCAGATATCCGTAGTGGTCTTGTAACATTAGAAATATCGGCAGCCTTTATAATAAATGAAATAATATCATTTAGTTGGGAATCTGAAACATCATCTGCTGGAACAAGTTCATCAAGTTTTGTCACATATAACTCATGCTTTGCCATATCAGTCGCTATTATTGCATTCTTAATTAGATCATTATTGTTTAGAATTGGTAATAAATTTTCGCTTTGTTCCAATAATAAGTTATTAAATATAAAATTATGAAAGTTTTCCAAAATTGATTCATTATTATAATATCTCGAGAAATGATAATTGTGCTTGATGAAAACGTTATTATTTGTACCAGGATGGGAAATATCATGTCCGATTGCAGCAAAGCAAAGCAACATCATTGTTAATGCATATTTTTTCTCATTTGGTAATAGATAATGTCCTAATCTCCAAGTGGCCTGCATTACATCAACAGCATGCTTGAAATTATGGAATTTATTCACTTTATGATATGATGCCTCTATTGTAAATAAAAATAGTAATAGTTCATTTACATTAACATTAATTGTTGAATCTTGAAGATACGACATGTATTCCATCAGAGATTTGTTAATTATTAAAAACGCACAATATATCAGTTCAGAAGAGTTTAACTCATTGATTGCAAATGACCAATCTGATATCACATCATTGTAATAAATATCATCAAAATTGTGTGTCATTTTATTTTCAATAATTTTTTTAAAATCAATCGACTTGATATAGTCTGGAATGGACTTAGAATAGGTATCCTTTTCATCTAATTTACCTAACTCTGTAATATTATCTATAGAATTGAAATGAGACCACATTGAATATATGTTTGGTGTGCAATTTTGTGAACATGCAGGATTACTAGTATCATGATTATGATTTTCTGTATGATGCATCCAATGTCTCATTCTTTTGATTTTGTTCTTAACTATAACTAAATCATCTTTCAATTGTTGCCAAAGTGGTATATCAGAGCCTAATTTTACAAATTCATCATATTCAAATGCTAATAAATTCAAAGTAGGTAAAAATCTTTTCAAAATAAAATTAAATTGCCGTATATCTGTTTTATTTTTTGCAAGATAGCTGGTATTGAGTATCAATAAAAAAATACCGTTTTCAAAATTAATGTCATTATTGTCGTCTATTCTTTCATCATATATGGTATAAAAAAGATCATGGAGGTCTTTGAATTGAGCAAAGCTTTTGAAAGATTGTAGAAGTCCATTATTTTCAAGAACTTTCTTGATCTCCTCAATTCTACCATTCTCGGTATCAGTGCCAACTTTATCACTGACAAAAAATACTTTGCTCATGGCAGTTATGATATTATTAGAGTTCCTTGTAACTTGACTGGGGGTTTTCTGGTATATTTGATTTCGATGATCCAGTATATTTCGTCCAGTTTCAAATGTCGATATAAGGACTTTTGCAGTTAGAGTTATGAATATCACAACAGACCAGAAACACAAAACAATAGAATTTCTCACTTTGAATCCTAAAGATAACTTCTTTTCTCTCTTTCTTTCAAATTTGAAGTAGCTTACTGCCCTCGACTATTTCTATACTTTCCTTATATAATGTCTTCACTGCTAGTTATATCACTTACTTCAACTTTTTTCAAACAGTCAACTTTCATATTAGAAATGTAACAAAACATTGAAAAATTTTTACTTTCACTTTGTGTTTCTAAAAATTTTGTTTTTGGAAAAATTTTTGGAAACTTTTGGTAGTTCGTACGGCAGTTATATTGTAAAAAGAATGTTTCAATTACTCTAAGAACCATCAAATGTAACCACTTCACATAAGAGTTGAATAGCTTGAACAGTTTGCTGGTTGTTTGACAAGAAACATACCGATGGAACAAGCAGTTGGAACAGTTATGACCTCGGTGAAACGAGATACAAAGCAATTGGGTTTTTAGTGGGTGTGTCTCAAGTTGATGAAATAAGTGCATCGAGTAGGGCTCCCAAGTTGGACTATGCAAAGAGATATAGTTCCTTTCATCGACTGGTGTAAAGATTTGATCGATAGGTCAATGGTGGCTATATCTCTCTTCATGGTATAGTTGAAGAATGTACTTGTTCTCGTTATGTATATGTAATGAATAATTTCTGTTTAGAAACCGTTAAGGATTTAAACACTTTTAAATTATGTCGGAATAGTTTCCTTTGACTACAAAAAGTTGATATATATACATGCATTCTATGACGAGGGAATATAATTGATGGTTTTTTTTCAATCAAGGTTCCATCCTTCAAGTTATCTATGGCAGAGACAAAATCTTATTGTGTCACTGTTTCCTTTGATCTTAATTTGGTATCTTCGGGTATTGTTCTTGTATCTATCTGTATTGAATGAATTCTATCCAATACATCTTTCAAAATGTTGAACACTTTTCTATGTCTCTTCATTAAAGGAAGACCTTTGAAATCATCACTTATGATGGTTAGTCGGAAATGAGATTCATAAACATTCAGTCCTCCAACTTTCACTTCATAATGTCCAGCATGTTTATAAGATTCGTTGAACATCTCAAATCTACTAATTCCCTTAATTTCATCGTATATTTTAGATTTTATTTCAGTTGCAATTGGTCCTGTTATACTTCTATTCCTAGGACCATCCAAAATAGCGTTTTTGTTCAAGCTCATCATTGTTCTTTTTAACATTAATACTACTTAAGAAGGACTACACAACAAATCACCAACCCACCTTAAATCGTGTGAGATATTCGTCTATCTTGTTGATTCCAATTGTAAAACTATAAATTTAGAACTGAGCTCTAAAATTTATCAAGATCAAATTCGCAGGTTGACAAAACAGTCTTTAAACCTGTTTTAAACCTCTTTATTCAAAAATATCATATGTGAAACACTGGGAATACTCTTACCATATGCCAATATGAATAAACACAATAGTCAAGTTCCTGTTACCGTCAGCATTCAGTGCATTTTACATATAATTAAATGTTTTTTGGTTTATAATCAAAAAATTCTAATTGTTGTCTCAGTCAATTTTTTTCCAAATCCAACTATCCAATAGAGAGCTATTGGATGGTCGTTCATAAAAACAACACACAAGCTTAAAAATGAAACCATGTATTTATATATAAACTAAACTTATAGTTTATTCTTGGATATATATAGAATCATCACAGAATACTTACAGAAAGAATTGATACACTTCAACCACAAAAAAAAATGCTCAGACTTGGTGTAACACTAAGACACGTATATAAACGTTTTTATTCTATGAGTTCACAAGAGCAGATTGTTTTTGATAAACTAACAAAACAGTTAAATCCCCAAGCTTTAACTGTGCTGGATATATCAGGTGGATGTGGGTCTATGTTTTCTATACAAGTGACCAGTGAGAAGTTCAAAGGATTGACTATTATCAAACAACATAAACTGGTTAACGAAATATTGAAAGATGAGATCGGCAATTGGCATGGTTTACAACTTAAGACGAGTTCTAAGATCTAGAGTTGGATCCCAAGGCTATGGATACTTAATAAATATATAATCCACCGTAGAGATTTCCCCATTAGCACTCGCATGCACACACATACTGACACATATCTCCATCTATGTAAACACATTTGTAAATAGAAATTGCATTAGAATCAGATACTATATCATTATTTATTATTTTAGCATTTTATATAATCTCAAAACTTCTCAACCTAATAATGCTTGATATGATTTTTATAATTTATAGATTTTCTTTTAAGGCCTGTTTTTAAATAATTTGAAAACAGAAGAGATGTCTTCAGTAAAAATAGTTTGGTCAAGACTGATTATGAGATGTTTTCATTGCACATAATTGTATTCATTTGTTGAAAACTTCATAAGATGCTGAAAAAGAGATCTTATAAACACCAAGTGAAGCAAGCCAATTTGGAACCTACAGTGAACCGTAATTTGTTTTCGAACAGTGTAACTGAGGAGTTATCGACGTTGGTAATTCTTTAATTTATTTCATGTTAACATAAAGAGATCATGGAAGATTTTTCGAGTGACACAAGTGGTACAAATTTTTCAAATACTCAATCAAGTGCATTATTCAGCAATAAAATACCTACAAGCAGTAAAACTCATGAATCAGCAATAGAAAGTAACAAGAAACCAGAAAGGTTGATGCATGGCATCATGAATTTGAATATATCAAAAAGTGACAATGGTTCAGACAGAGATATAACTCTCAACTCTAGTTTTAAAGAAGATAGGGAGGATGATTTTGATAATGATGGTGAAATTCAAGATGTGTTTGCAAATGAAAGTACAGCTGATGAAAGATCAACTTTCAATTTACCTCAATTGCAGGAGTCACTAACTCCATGGAGATCCTCAAAAGCTGAAAAGGATAAAAGAAACTCGAATGCACAGTTTGATTTAATGTCACCATTGAAATATAATAATTTAAAGTCATCCACGAGAACAAGTAGTAATAGAAATTCATTATTAGAATTAAGAGGAAATGATTTTCATACCAGTGATCCCAGTTCAGAGTCTGCCTCAAGTATTGAACATTTACAAAAAGATATCACATATTACAAATTGAAAATAAAAACTTTATTTGAGCTATTAAAGCAAGCTGACAGGTATAATTCGAACGATATTGATAAGAATTCTCCAAATTCAAAGGCAAAACGAGATTCATTTTATAATAACTTATTTAATTCCATAGCACATGCTGATGAATTGGACCAGTTAAAAAAGAAAGTTAATGAGCAAGAGCTGCTATTGAATGCAAAAGTAGATATCGAAACTGGTCTCAAAACTGAAATCAGAAAAAAAGAAGAAGAGTTACAATTATTAAAGAATGAAAATAAAGAAACTTTAGATTATGCTAATGAATATCTTGAGCATACTGAAGAGATTTCGAAAAACGTTGATGAACTGATATCAATTTTGATAGAGAAATTATATAAGATTTCTCCTGAAGAAAAGGAAACATTGGAAAAGGCCAGATCAATATCTTCTAGTTTTGTTATGGTCAAAATGAATGCACTTGTTTCGTCATTGAGAAGAATTTTAGATGACTTGAAATATTTTCAAGTTTATTATGAAAATCATAATGACAATGACAATACAAAAAATATTAACATAGGTCAGAGAAAAAATCTCAATTTTATTGCGAACAGTACTGATATTCATTTGGATGATGATGAACTGCTTCATAGCCATGATCAAACAATACTTAGCGAAACATCAAATCATAATGTCACAAAAAATTTTGATAGCTCAATCATTGATACAAAACTTGAAAATGCAATTTTAGATATCCACACAGATTATGCAAACTTTATTCAAGGTTTAAGTAATAAAGTTCAAGATGCTGCCGTTCTTGAAGAGGCTTTAGTTGCAAAATTTTCAAAGCAGTCCAATATTTTAAAGAAAATAGCTTTGCAATACAATCAATTGAAGCACCAAATGATTAATGATACCAATATACAAAAATCAAAGTTAAAAGAGTTAAGTAGTGAACTGGAGCAAAAAGATAGACTGGTAATTGAATTGCAAAGCGAAACAGATAAGCAAGATGATATGCACTTGAAATACAATAAACTACTTAAAAAATTGGATGATGAAAAGAAACTGTTCAAAATGAAAGAAAATAATTTAAAAACATTAAATGATGTTTTAGAGAAAGATATTGATGAGAATAAAAAAATCAATGCTGATTTAATGAATGTTGTAGATCAGTTAACCGATGATTTGAATATTTTGAAACAAGCTAGCGACGAAAAATACGATAATGCAAGAAATAGTTACTATAATCTGATGCAAAAATATAATGCATTGAATGATAACTTCAAAGATCTAAGTCATCAAAATTCGGGCATTACTAGAAATTATCAACTACTAGAGGATGAAAATATTAGATTACATGAAAATTTAGAATCATTAGAAAACAATCATAGTACGATTATAAAATATGAAGCTGACTTCAACAATCTCAAACAACATTTAATTTTACATTTATCTACCATATTTGTTACCTTAAGAAAAATATTACAACCAGAATCTATTGACCAATCTGAAAAAAAACTTGACATAATAAGAGGATTGAATGGTATTCAAGAAATTAAACCATTACAAAAAAAATTGGATTCATTACATACTTTTATTGAGGCAGCTTTAAAATCTATTATCGATTCTTATAGCATCTTAATCAAAGAGACCAATAAATTAAGAGAAAAACAGAATTTAAATTCACCTGTTAATGCAGAATTTTATAGAACTGAACTCCATGATCAGCTCGAACTACGTATTGATGAACTAGAAAGAAAGTGGCTCTCTGAAAGAGAACGTAGAAAGCTAGATAATAATGCTTCAGAAGAAAGAATTTTAAAATTAGAAAAGGAAAATAGATTGTTGAGAGAACAACTATTTAATAAATCATCTAGGTAACGTTGCTTATACAAAACTATGTTTTTTTTTTCTTTCAATTTGCTAAAATATTTGAACAAAAACCTGTTCAAAGAAATTGCTTGAACTATCAATTACTTTGAATTTAATAACCTTTTTGAATTAATTGATTACTGTAACACAATGCATGATATGTATCTTTCAATTATTTGCAACGGAAGTATAGATATATAAATTTAAATAGAAAGAGGGACACTGAGAGCCTGGAACTAAAAATAATTTGATAATTGCTATCTATTACGATTAATTTACACATCACATTTTAACCTATTTCATTGCATTTCTTGTAGTCGCCGCTTTTGCAATAATATAAAAACTTTCATTGAAACCAAGTACTAAAAGAAGTTTTGAGCCATAAAATTAGATGTTCTCAATAGTATGTCGTACAATTTGTTTGAAGATCCAATGGTCACATCTTCTATTTGAGATAATCAGTTTGAATTCATAGTTTATATAAGGTATTGCCAGATTTCATAGAGGTATTGGAATCGCAATTGCTTTACATAATATTTTATGAATTTTTGAATTGCAAAATATAATGACAAAAGAAACAATTCGAGTGGTAATATGTGGTGATTCTGGAGTCGGTAAATCGAGTTTGATAGCTTCTTTAGTTAAAGGTAAGTTTGTTACTGATTTGGAAGAAAAGTTAAGTCCTGTTATTGTTCCAAAAGATTTTTCTGCCAACCCATATTCCCCTAAAAACACAATATTAATTGATACAAGCAATACTGATACAAATATATTATATAAAGAATTGAAAACAGCTGATGTAATTTGGCTATGTTACTGTGATAGAGAATCATATGAAAGGTTGTCTTTACATTGGATGGTCACTTTTAGATCATTAGGCTTAAATCTGCCGGTGATTGTATCAAAAACAAAATGTGATGATTTTAGTGAATCAGTCGTATCCAATCTTTCAGAAGATACAAAAGTTGAAGAAGAGGAGTTTATACCATTACTAATCGATTATAAAGAAGTCGATAATTGCATAAAAGTTAGTGCTAAAACTAAATTTAATCTAAATCAAACATTTTACTTATGTCAAAGATCTATTATATATCCCATTTCACCACTATTTGACTTTAGATTGGGTGAATTGAAACTTCAAACAATAGCAGCATTAAAAAGAATCTTCTTATTGATTGATCATGATCAAGATGGATATTTGAGTGATAGGGAATTATCTGATTTACAAAAAAAATGTTTCAAAAAAAGTATAGATATCAATGAAATGAGTTTTATCAAGCAAAAATTCATCGAGTTATTTAGTTCTCAGGCTGTTGAAAGTCAATTGTATTTGCCGGGAAGAGGTATGACTGAAGATGGGTTTTTATATCTAAATAAATTATATGTCGAAAAGGGAAGGCATGAAACTATTTGGGGTATTCTTAGGGCATTTCATTACACAGATTCATTATCTATAAAAACTGAAGTATTATATCCTAGATTAACCATACCTGAAACGTCCAGTGTAGAACTAAGTCCCAAAGGTTATAGATTTTTGGTCAATTTGTTTTTAAAATATGACAATGATAACGATGGTGGACTAACTCAAGATGATTTACACAAACTTTTCCAGTGCACTCCTGGTTTTCCACATTTATGGTTGGCTACAAATTTCCCATACTCAACGGTTGTTAACAGTCGTGGTTTTATAACACTTCAAGGTTGGTTAGCGCAATGGAGTATGACTACGTTTTTAGATTATAAGATAACTACAGCATATCTAGTATATTTTGGATTTGAAGAAGACGCCAAAGTTGGGCTTCAAATTACAAAACCTAGGAAATTTAGGTGGAGAAATGGAAAATATTACAGATCAAAAGTTAATGATCGTAAAGTGTTTAATTGTTTGCTATTGGGTAAAGCTAATTGTGGTAAAACATCACTATTGGAGGCTTTTTTAGGTAGACCTTACACGGAGGCACACTCGGTGTCAGTAACACCTCGCATATGTGTCAATAGTTTAGAATTAAAAGGTAGCAATCAATATTACTTGATTTTACAAGAAACTGGGATTGATGAATTAGCAATTTTAGAGAATAAAGACAAACTAAAAAATAGCGATGTTCTCTGTCTGATGTACGATTCTAGCGATCCAGATTCGTTCTCTTATTTACTAGAATTATTCGAAAAATACAAAGAACAGTTTGAAACTTTGCCAGTTATATTTGTAGCCTCCAAAGCAGATTTAGATAAACAACAGCAGAGGTGTCATATTCAACCAGATACCTTTTCTGAGACATTATTTGTGGATCATCCACTACATATTTCATGTAATTGGATAAACTCATTGAATGAGCTCTTGATAAAAATAACAGAAACTGCACTAGTTCCTAGTAAATCCATCCCCGGATTACCAGAAGGTACCAATTACGCTGTAGATGATTATAAGCGAGCTTCAATACTTTTGGCATCTTCAATTGTTGTTCTTTCTGCGATCACTTTCACATATATAAAATGGAGCCGGTATGCCAAAAAGTAAGTACATCCCATGAAACTAATAAACAAATTAATATTCAAAATATATTTAGTACGTCAAATCTCAATCAGTCCATGAAGTGAACTAGTAACTTGAGCTCTTTTTCTTGAATCCGATTGTTATGCAAAGACCAGCAATAAAGATACGATTCTCACACTCAAAATAAGTTCAAACAAAAGAGTCCTTTGTGTAAAAATCGTTTATACTGACCTTCAATTATGGCACATATACTTAACAATTCATACATCTACCAAAACATTCTATGCAATTGTCTTTAACGTTTGTATTTTATCAATTTCTTCATCTCTCAATGTTGCAGAAATTGGTACGAATCGTTCACTAATTTTCCAATTTTTCAACATGATTACCTAAATCATCAATGGAAAAGTGAGTTACACTACTACAATGAGGCCTTTTTGAACTATGCATATACTTGAATTGATAATATCTCAAACTCCACGACTAGAAAGTGTTACTTCTCTAAAAGTAGTTCATTCGAAGTATCTTTTTCTTCTTCTATATTCACATAAAAAGAGGAATAGATGAAGTCAAGAATTAGAAAAACATTTCTTCTGGTATGTGTGTATCAAAATAGTTTCCTATTTTGATACACACATAGATATACGTTAGAAAAGCAAGATAAAATGGCTTCTAATCCACCAGGTAAATGTTGTGCTAGTGGTTTTTCTCATGATGATGAACCAATTGGTAAACTCGAAGACTTTTTGGGTGTTCATTCTTATGTAACTGGTGAACAACACATCAGTGAAAAGGTTATTGTTATTTGTACTGATATTTTTGGTTTAGCTTTGAAAAACACTAAATTAGTTGCGGATAAGTTAGCTGCTGGAGGTTACACTGTTCTGATTCCAGATATCTTGAAAAATGATCCATACCCAACTTTAAATGCTACAGAAGAGTTACAAACTTGGTTAGTCAGACATCCCGTCGAAGAAGTCAATGTTTTGATTACTAAATACTTAACTGATATTAAGGTCAAGTATCCATCAACTTTTGTTTGCGTGATTGGATACTGTTTTGGTGCCAAACCTGCTATTCGCCAAATAAACGCCAAGACTGGTTTAGCTGATGTATGTGCTGTAGCTCATCCTTCCTTTGTTCCAATGGAATATATTGAAGCCATTGGCAAAAACCCAATTTTAATCTCAGCCGCTGAAACCGACCCAATTTTCTCTGTTGAATGTAGACGTCAAACTGAAGATAAGTTAAAAGAAATGGGTGCCAATTACGTTTTAGATCTTTTTGGTGGTGTCAACCATGGCTTTGCTGTCAGAGGGGATTTATCTCAACCATCTATTAAATTTGCAAGAGAAAAAGTCATTGTTGATCAATTATATTTTTTCAACTACTATTTCTCTAAAAAATAGTTCTGTGCCCAAGTTTTTGATATACATCCATATTTTCCTCAAGTCATTTGTTACACATGCTTATATTTAAGATCAAGATTAAACACAATCAACGTAAACAATATAACTATGTAACGTCTTTTCAATAAAGTAAACTATTTTTCAAAAGCAGTGTTCCTATAAAAGTGTATAACGAATAAATAAAAAAATTAAATACAACTTGAAAACGTTCCTATAAAAATGCATTGTTGTTTCTTGATGAGAATGGATTAGTGTGTGCTGCATAGCTTGAACTGGATGCAGTGTTTCCACTTGATGTACCAGTGGAATGGAAGCTACTCTCGGGTTTCTGAAGATTTTCACCTCTACCTGGATAAGTTTGATTACTTGCAGCATTTTGATAATGTGGCATAGTTAAATGATTGGTCGTATTCATTACAGCTGATGATGGCTGGATAATAGCAGAAGAGCTGTCACTGAAAGTCGATACTCTGATCTTGTTATCTTTTGAAAATGCGCTGTCATTATCATCATCAAATAACAACCTATTGCCGCCTTGGTTAGCGCCATATTTATCAAATCTTGCTTCTCTCTCTTTTTCGGTCTCATTGGTGTCCATAACAACTTTACCCATTTCAAATAACTCAGAATCTTGTTTAGTAAAGTATGTATTTTCTTCAACTCTTGGAATAAATGAAACACGATCATCCTTCATTGGTTGATAACGGGAATCTGGGTTTCTATGTAGCAAAGCAATAGAACAAGTCACGATAGTGAAAATTAATAAAACCAAAGCCACAACAGCATTCAGAATAAATAATATGATGGCCATGACAGATGAAACAATGGCTGGTTGCTTAAATAAATTACTGAAAAACAGGAAGAAAAAGGAGTTGATAGTGTTAACCAAATGAATAAGGATATTGAAAATATTTGTACGTTTGTCCAGATAAGGCCTGACCCAGCATAAAGCAATAAAATAAAATAATTCAATGATGAATAAAATCAAAGCTTGAGGTTTACCCTTCTCTTGTAAAACAGCAACGAATAAGGACCTTAAAAAGAGATAAACTAGTAATGGGATCAACCACCAAAATCTATCAGCATTGAATTGACTGTATAAGAAACCAAATCTATTTAAAAAGGTTGTATCACCATATAATAGATAAGCTGGTGTTTTATACAGCCTTAATGATTCTCTACCTTTCAATACAACTCGTATGGTACCGTAAATAAGTAAGCCTGTAAAAATCACAAGTAAAAATGCAGCATCCACAACAACTGCAGGTGAATCTTTTTGAGTGAATTCCCAAATAGCCAGTAAAGAGATTTGAGGAAACGCAATAACAGCCATCCTAAACAGCGTACCTTTCATGACGCTTGCCCAATTCTTCCTGTACTGGAAAAAGTTAGTCGATTCACTTAATAACCTAGCACGAGTTAAAACTTCCAAAAGAGCTTTAAAGAATATCAAAAACACAATCAGGCAAAATAAGAAGAAAAGAGTGAAAACAACACCAGTCAAGAAAAAATTGGATAGTTCTATTCCTGCCAAGTATGATACACGTTCAATACCTCTCAAAACCAAAATTTTACTGGTGTATTCTGTCGTGTTTCTTTCTGTAGTAGTATATAATGAAGAGTCATTCAAAATATCATCAAAATTGTATTCACTATTCGAAGCAACAGATATCGCTCTTTTCATTAAATTTTTGAAGTTTCTTTTTTGAACACTGATTGAAAGAATACCTTTGTTAGCAACAACAACTGTCGAAACACCATTGGTTGCTTGAACGTACCAATTAAAGATATCTTGCATGAACTTGGCATTAATGATACCCATAGACCATTGAAAGTTTTGAGTCCAAGCAGCAGCAATTGGTGGGACTCTTGAGACACCCATCATTGCGGTGATAGCTAAATTTTGAAAATAAATGAAAAGGGAGATTGAATTTGAAGCAATATGGGCTGCGGTCATAGTATAACCTATAACCGAGACAAAAGCAGATGTTAATAAACCTGTACCAGTAATAGCAGCAATTGGCCAGGCAGCATATTTGGTTTGAACAGTTTTACCATTACTTAAAATAGCTTGAACACAAGCTAATGGAGTACTAAAGCTGGTATCATTTTGGGCATAAACTAAAACACGGACTTGAGCATCCAAATCTGGGATAGTATAGGCAATGTTTGGTATCTGTGAGGTTAAATCAGAATCAGATAAAGTGTAAGAAGAAGCCAAATCAATTCTACCGGAAGTCAAAGGACAAACAGAGACCTCACCGATAGAACATAAATCAAAGGTATCTTCAAAAACATTTAAACCATAAGCAATTAATTCTGCTTTCAATACAACTTTTGAATTAATTGTAGTAGTGGCATCTACATCGAATGTGACTGTTAAATTGTTTGGAAAAAATTTAACATCAAAGTATGAAGCAGAAAATTGAGAATTCTCCATACAAGTCAATAGCGATGAAGTTTTGACGAATTTTGAAGACGACTTAACCTTTGACGTACTTACAGAGCTTGAGGAGCTCGAAGAACTCGAAGAGCTCGAAGAAACGGAAGAACTAGTAGACGTTGAGGAGCTCGATGAACTTGAATCAGCATTAGTCAAGTTCAAGCACCCAAGCAGTATGAAAAACTGCCATAATATAAGATTAATCGAAACCATCTATAATAATATGAAAATGTGAAATGTCCGATCTTGATTTTCTGAAAATATGGAAAAGTATCTAGGATACTATGCTATCGTATGTGTCTTTGTATGTCTATATGTGGTTATGTGTTTATTATGACTAGTAAATATTGTATCTTAATATCACTTTTCTGTTCACAAACACATCAAAAGCAGAGATTAAAAAGCAAAATATTTTATTGACACTTTTTCCAATCACCTGAAATTTATGTCCTTAAATAAAAAGTCTGATTTGCAATCTGCACTTTCCTTTAGCAATAATCTAAAGATAGTTTTCAGCTTGATAAAATATCCCAACAGTTGACAAAACAGATAATGAGGCTTGTATCAAAATACGTAATATACCAAATGTAATATCACTTTTCAGTCAAAAATGAATCCTTCCTGTTGTCATCTTTATCTTCAAAATATTTCTATTTTCAGGTTCTTTTGACGAATATTTTTTTTTTAATTTTCATTTTAGGAAATACTCAAACAAGGCTTTGTAAAAAATGTTTTGACATTTAATGATCAAGTCAAATATATTGATGGATGGGAATGGATTGGGGTGATTGGAAGTGGATGTTCGATTGGTTTATTAGATTGGAGTGTCAAGGTTATTGTGAACTTGTGAACCTGTGAACTTTTCAACTTTTCAACCTCTGAAGCTCTGAACTTTTGAGCTGAGAGTTTGAACAAAATTTGTAGCTTACTATTTATAATTATTGAGCTGGTTTGTTTTATCATGAGTGTGAAAGCTGATGTTACTTCATTAGATGAAGATTTAAGAAAAGTAAGAAACTCTAAATTTTCTGAAGACGCTATCAATGAAATAAGAAAGTGGATATTTATTGTATTGAATGAAAATGATACTTTTGGAAATCAAAGTCTTTTGGAAATCTTGAAAGATGGTACGTTGCTTTGTAAATTAGCCAACAAGTTGTATTCTTATGATGATCCTAGTGTTTCAAAATTGATCAATTATAAAGAATCAAATATGCCGTTTGTTCAAATGGAACAAATATCTCAATTCTTACAATTTGCAAGACAATATGGCGTTCCGGAGGAGGAACTGTTTCAAACAGTTGATTTGTTTGAAGGAAATGATTCTGCAATTGTATATCAAACTTTGAAATCTTTATCTCGTTATGCAAATAAAAAACATCCTGATCAGGTCTCTGTCATTGGTCCACAGCTGGCAACAAAAAGGGAAAGACCTCAAATAAAACAAAAACCAAAACACTTACAAGGGAATTATAGTTGGAGCACACATGAGTATGGTTATATGAAAGGTGCTTCTCAGGCCACAGAAAACGTCGTTTTTGGCCACAGGAGGGACGTTGCTTAGATTCTGATATCAATGTATATATATGCATGTATGTGTATAAACTCATATTCAGTACTTGAAATTATTAATTAACGACGATAAAAAAATGCATTAGGAAACATAATGGAATATGTCTATATATATATATATACGTGTGGTAAAATTATAGATTAAGGTTCTTTTTTCATATTAATTGTGAATCGAACTTTTCATCCTTATCAAGTGCTGTGATAACATTGAATGTATTGCGTATATCAATTGGAATATTGGTGGTGAGTGTATCTAAATCTTGTTCAATATAATATAACATTTGAAAACGTAAATGCTTGATACACGACCACACACCAACCATTGTGTCACAATGTATTATTTTATAAAAATGTTTCTCATTTATGATTTGGTGACTTGAAAACCTCAAACCTGGTAAAACTAAAACTACACAATTGTTTTCTAATATTTCGTTCCATTTTATATCTTCATCTTCAAGAAGTGATTTTGATAACATTATTATACAAGAACGTTTTTTCATCAACTTTCTTTTTTCTGGCCCTTCATTACCTTCATTCGAGCCAGTGAGGCTCTCATTGTTGCTATTCCACCATATATAAGTCGCAATTCCAATACCAGCTAAAATAGTTGCTGACTTCATAAACAGTTTTATTTTTTGATTGCCATTCTGTTTATTATTATGCATTGTAAACTCATATGAAATATTTTATCCAGTTTATACAATTATTCTCTCGGTTTTTGAAGAAACCCAATTATTAGAATTTTTGACACTAATTCGTCTTGAAGTCACTACTTGACTTGTAAATCTATAGCCATTAATGCTAATGCAATTAATCGTAGCTACTTCTCAATCTTTTATTCGAATTGGAACCTTAATTTTTCAAAGTGTTGATCTTTGTGTGAGACACGAAATTTTGAAAATATGATAATCTCATCAATATTAAGTGAAAATCGATAAATTTGTAGGTAAGCAATGTTTATATATTTGAGTGTATATACATTGGATAAACTCCAAGAAGCTTGAAACATTCAGCAAGAATACATTAGCTTAAATTTAGTTGATCTCTACTTGAATGAGGGATACTGACTGTATAGGCATTATTGAAATTTGAATTGGAAAAGAACTGATAGTAAAACTAAGATTTAAGGATAGCATTATTACAATAATTTGTAGCCACTCAAACGTAAGATTATTTCAGTAAATACAATGAGAATTCCAAACGTAGAGCTAACCAGATTTGCAGCAACAACTGTTTATTTAGAGCATTTGACAACCGCATTGAACTGTCTCACACCATTCGGGAATAAAGATGACGTATTGATATTTATTGACAATGATGGCTTGTCATTTGTTCGTGAGAATAACCATGTTATACGAATACAACTGTTTTTATCAAGAGAACTGTTCATGTCATACTCATTTGATAAGGAGAAAAGTAATAATCTTTCGCAAATTGATACTTTACCTAATGAAAATCAAAATCAAGTGGATGAACATTTGAAGGTTTGTGTTAAAATCAATCACATCTTGGATAGTGTAAGTATCATGAATAGAAATATTGATGATATTGTAGAATGTACCATTTTATATGATGGTTATGGATCCCCCTTTGTTTTAGTATTTGAAGATTCGATGATTTCAGAAAGAGTTGAATACTCAACTTATTTAACTAAAGACGTAGATAATACAGGATTAGAATTAGACAGGTCACAGATAATTTTTGAATGCATGGTTAAAGGTGACGTTTTATACACAGCATTAAAAGAATTAAAGGAAATTGGTTGTAAAGAATGCTATATATATGCAAAATCAAGCGACAACCCACAAAATAATGTATTTGCTTTTATTTCCAAGTCACAATTAGGATTTTCTAAGATACAAATTCCAAGTAGCAGATCCATATTAGAAAAGTTGCAAATTTATAACGGTGATTCTACCTCGAAACGAAATGATGAACCTGTTGTTGGCTTTTTTGACTTTAACACGTTTGATAAGATTAGGATAAGTACGAAAATTGCCAGTAAAGTTTTCTTTAGAATGGATGTGCACGGATTATTGAGTGTAAACATATTAAGTCAAACTGATGACGTGATGGTGTCAGATACAAGAAAAACTAATAAAAACCCAAATTCAGGTGATCATTTATTTAACTATGATTCAGCTAGTAATCAGAAACAAATGCAACTGCCAAAAGATTATCCAGGAATTGTCATTGAAATATGTATGCTAGAGAAAGAGACTATTGATTCATTAGCTCGTGAAGAAATATCGTTATTAATGGAAACTAAAAAGTTTGGAGATGCACTTAGCAAAACTGATGTTTTCCCCATCAGAAGAAATAAAATAACGACAAATTATAACCAGTTCCAAGACAATAATACTAATCTTTTGGGGCTAAGAGACACGGGCAAGATTGAATTGCCTAATGAAGCCACTCAAAGCCCGAGATTGAAACGTCCCAATGAGGAGGGCAACAACACTTATGAAGACAGGAACGATGAGATGAATGATAAGGAGGAAAATAAACGATTAAAGAGCAAAAATACCAATTCTTCAATAAATGGCGTACCTTTGTTCTTCTAATTTATCAATAAAAATCATATAATAAGTATAATCCAGCATATAATCAAATTTGCATCTTTTTTTCTCAATTGAATGAAAACCCAATAACAGAAAGGAATCATGAAAAGCATTAAATATTAATGTTTTATGAAGATTCATTAATAGGTTAATACCTGTATATTTGAAAATGAATTTCTTATTCTCTTAAAAGACTTATGTTAAATAAAAATTAAATACGTATATATATTTAGAATTTCATATTAACTCATTTATTGTTGAGAAAAGTGTTCTAAGATCATGCTACGTTCATCAGTTTCAGCACCCCAGTTGGTAACAACAACAACGGAAGCACCGACAACCTTTCTGACGTTACCGTCACGGTCGACCTTACCTAAACCGGCCCATTCACCTAATTGCTTGGCATCAGCAACCTTGATTAATGGAACCTTGTGGTTTGGATCGTTAGCTAAACCTTCGATTAACTTGATGATGTTATCTTCAGTAACAGAGCTGACTAAGACAACTAATTGGGCTTGACCCTTAGCTAAAGCCTTAGCAGATTCTCTTAAACCTCTAGCCAAACCATCGTGGATTAAAGCAGTTCTTAAAACAACCTTTAAGGCATCTTCGATGGTAACTTCACCGGTTGGTTCAACGATTTCTTCTTGAATTTCAACAATTTCTTCAACGTCAGACATTATGATTCTTGATTATTTATGGATATCGGCTAGTAGGGACTTCTTCGATAATTAAAATAATTTCTCCGTAACCTTTTTATCTTACAAACCAACGAACATTAAAATAATCGAACTTGAGAATAACCAAAATCAAATTTTTACATCAACTTGAAACTAAATCTTGAATTATAAATACTAATCTACATAAGAAGATGTTTAAACTATTAAGAAAGTGGTAAAAGCATCCAAGTTAAAAGCAGAAAGAATAAATTTTCGATATTTTTTTTTTCAAATTTTGAAATTTTCATTTTTTGCGATGAGCTGAAAACAGTTTGTTCAGCTGTGATTTATGGTAACAAGTAGATAGTTTTATGAATAGTGAGAAGAAAGGATGAAACGTAACTTTTCCAATGTACATTAGCAATTGCTGGTAATGGCCGTTACAATGACGAGCTCTACATAACAGATGTGTGTATATATATGTATGTGTGTATATATGTGCGTAAAATCAAGCTCTCTAAAAACCACACAGTATCAGCGACAGGATGTTTGTCTGTGTTATTTGAAGGAAGCTTTTCTCTGTACACTCATTGTCAGTGAAAACTGACCTCTCCTGTGACTATTTGTTGGTACTTTCATTGCTCACTAAATTGCTTGCTGCGTAGTATTTCAGCTAATTTGAAATCTCATACAGGTATTAGTAGTGTTCACACACACAAATATCTATCTTATCTATTCGTGTGAGTATGGGTTCTTCTCTGATGCCTTGGAACAGTGTAATTGCTACGTGTTTGAGGGCTTGTTCATTTTTTTTTGCGAGAAAACACGATAATTTTTGGAGTCTAGAATTTGAAACAAAAGTAAAAAAAATACACTGTAAACATTTGGATGGATGGATGGATGTATGGGTGTAACGTATGTATTGACTTAACCGTCAAAACAGTCATGGAATTCATACTATTAAAATAAATTTTAATCTATAGTAATGTGTAGCGTTTTATTAATTACTAAATTTTGATATTTAAATTTATTTACAATAATCATTATTAGATATATTTTAAGCTGTGATGTAATAATATTAAAGACGAGTAGTGTATTTTAAAGATTCTGTTCCTGTATCAATGTTTTTAATGGATTTCAAACTTCTTCAGTCTATTCAATTTATTTTGATTTATTCGAGGTACTCGAGGATATTCCACTAATGATTCCATAAACATTTAGATTAGAAAAAAAAATCAAGGCCAGCTTAGTTAATTTGTTATTTTACTCATTATCTTTATTTGTGAAAGTGTGTACACTAGTCACAATGTTTTTTTATATCACATCAGTAATGCTAATACTTTTTATTCATAAAAATAAAACTGTTAGCAATCCATGCATGTATTATTTGGTTTTTATGATGTTAAATGTTCATTACAGTTGATCAGTTGGGAAACCTCTTCGCAGATCAATCGGCTCGTCATATTTCCATTTCTCCAGCAGGTTCTTCATTTTCTTCTATTTCCATATCTGCAACTTCTTCATCATCTTCCTCAAATGTATTTTGATATTGGACGTTACCACCAGTTGAATACGATTGCATTTCTTCGTCTTCAAAATCGACATCAAAAAAATCATCGTCACTACCAACAATTTTTTCGTATAATACTTTTGCAGCAGTAATAACATCATCATATGAGATTTCGGAACAAGGCATTGACGTGTAAATGATACCATTATCACTTGCACCAGGAACCATTAATGATGATTCATTTGCATTATTATTATTATAAAATTCAAAGACAGATGGAGTAATAACATCAAATGGTGGAGTAGAAGTATATTGTGTATAATATAACTTCAACAAAAATTGAATTTTTTCTCTTGGGATATATTCCTTGAATGACTGGCCTAACTTGACCGAATTAATTATTGTTTGTCCATTTGGTCCCATTTGTATTATCTCATTGTTACTGTCTAAATCAGTTGAGGATTCTCTTATGATACTTATTTCAAGAGCTTCTAAAGCAGCGTCTAAATCCAACTCAGCTCTCGGGCCGGTTTCTACAGTTGATAGATACCATATGCATGTTCCATTGGCACAGGATTCGGTACCAGACCCAACAATAAAAGCTTGAACTACATTCCTATTACCTGACTTTAAGGAATCCGGAGGGAATACTACTACTGCTGCAGATTCACCCTCACCAAACCATTCAGAGCAGGATTTCTCGACAATACAAGTTAATCTATGAACTTCATGCTCTTGTTTTGGAATGTTTTTGCTGTCTGGTGGTGCTTGTGTTGGAGATACCAAAACTTTTTCTTCAACAGTAATCTTTGATCCATCATTAAAGACTGCTTCTTTTGTAGTAGGGTTATATGATACTAATTGTAAATTTAACTTATAAGTACTTCCACCCACAGCGGCAGACCTACAAAAACCTTGAGATAGCTCTCCTGGCCCACCATATTTCGAGTATAGCACTGGAAAAGGTCCATATACATCAAAACTTGTTAAGTATCTACGGATTCTTTGTAATGCACTAGGCGTTTTAACATCATTATTGTAACATAAACCAATTGAAAAAATTAATTCATTGATTTGACTGTTTTCTAATCTGAATTTTTCCAACAAAAATTCAGAAGCAGGCCTGTCAGCGTAAGATTGCCAAATTACTGGCTGTTCATCCCAAGTTAACACAAATTTTATAAATCTCATTAAATTACGTTTCGACATTAATGATAAATTCTGATCTGTAAAAATTTCTTGTTTCGTATTAGTTAATTTCTCAAAGGAATCATTTTCGTAAGTATGGAAATTGGATAGAGATTGAAACTCCAAATACTGGTGAACCCTTGATTTTATCAATATAGATAATAAATCTGATTTAGCAAAAAGAATTTTTGGTGACAAATCAATGCCAAAATCTCTTGAGATATATTTTTCACCTTGTTTTAATGATTTCGAAATATATAATTTCGCATTATCATATGGATAATTTTCAATATTTTGACCATTGTTTATTTCGCTAACCCAATTGCTCAATTGATCAATAGTTAAAGTAGCAGATGTATCGCCATAGTAGTCATTTTTATCAATGTGTAAAACACTTGAACCTTGCCAAGCGAGAGCAGACGCCAGTACACTTTCCACCATACCTGTACCTGCAATTAAGATGTCAACTTTTTCAGGCGTAGTTTCCGGTAATGGATCCTCGATACCTGCCAAATGTGGTACAATTGGAATGTTTGATGTATTTTGCATTGAACTACTTAAAAAAGAGCTTCTTCGTTCTGCCATAGAGGGACGACGTTCAGCAGTGAACATTTTTAGCTATTTGTACCTTTGCTTGATGTTATTATTATTGAGTTTTGTAAAGGGTTCCTAAAAGGGTTCTATTTCGTTTTCAACTTTATATTTAGGTTTTTGAACGTTTGTATAACTCTTGGTCTTCTCAATATTTCAATATTTTATTTGACACAAAAAAATTCTTTCCTAGACTAAATTTCAATATTGTTTCGGTTATAAATATAAAAAGTTGGAAAAGGCACAAATGATAAGGTCAAACAAAGTGGTCTTTTCAACTAACAAATTATGAAGAAATATACTCCAATTTACTTTACCCAAGATCTGTGTTTTTTTCTTCTCGCCAGTTATTTTATATTATCAAACTATTGATAAGAAATATACTGATACTAACGTTAAAACTTCAGGTTTATTAGAGTATCTCTTAAAACAAATAAATCTATTTAAAATCAATGATTCTAGGTTTTAGTTGAATTTTATGTTATTTCTTCATAAAGTATAAATCACTAATTAATAATATTATTATTTTGGCAATATATAATTTACGTGCTATATTCAACCTTTTTTTTTCGTTATTAAAAGCTTTTTTTGTACATCTCACATAAAATTTTAAAGTGAAAAAATTTTGCGAATAAAAAAAAAGAATAACGTAAAATAGGAATAAAATTTTTCAATAACAATTTTTTTTTCAGAAATGATGAAGGCAACAATCTTAGTACTAAGTTGCTGATTAACAATATCGATTGTGTATTTTTTTGCCAATCAAAGTTTCTTAGCTACTTGTGAATAACGTTATTAGCATGGTAAACCTTTCTAAAAAAAAAAAAGAGACTAAAGTGTTTAAAAGTGAGTTATTGTCTGTCAGTTTGATTCTCTTCTTACTATTTTTGACATTTTGTTCAGGTCCATGTTTCGATTCAGTTGTTAGAATATTACTAATTCGATTCAATTGATACAAACTGTTTTGATTTTTCGTTTTTTTCGTTTCTTTCGGTTAGTCTAATTCAATTTGAGAATCCTATTGTCAATAGCAATGGACAGTTCTTTACAGTTTTGAATATAAAAACAATGATCTTGGGAAATAATGTGTTTTTAAAAATAAAGGAAAGCATAAATTTCATTCGAATATGTGTTAAACTTTCGATTATCCCTTTTCTCACTCTTGATTATTTTATCTTCTAATCTTCAATTGATAATTATTATTGACTACTTTGACTCAACTAGACAAATTGATAGAAGGCAAAGTACATTGAAGCACCGTGCCTCTTAAGAAAAACTCATCATTGTTAGATGGGAGTGCTATTAAACCACCAATCATTAAAACGGTACCCTTTGCGCATATCGGGCTTGTTGCAATAGTTATTAATAATTGATTTTTCAGTGAAGGACTTTCCCATAACATGAATTCATTTCTATTTGTTTTTGGATTAACTGCTAATCTGACATTATTACCTTGTAAACAATGACTGTGTATATCTATAATGTTTAAAATCGAAGCACCGACTGGAATATTGTGTGAAACATTATCCCTACCTAAAGTTTCTAAATTTTTGAAGTAATATTGTTCATTAGGCTCTGAGTTACCGTTACACTCTTTCTTTTTTCCATATATTTTGTCAACATTATACTGTAACAAACCTCCAACACACAGAATCATATTCCCAAGAGTAAATAAAGTATGACCTACTAAGCCTAACTCAATTGGAACTTTTGGTTCTCCCGTATCGTCACTAACTTTACCAAATGTTTCTAGTTTTGTCCATGTTTCCTCCTCGATGTTGAATATCCATAAATCACCAAATACCGTGTTTTTATTTGAGCCACCTTGGTAAATAACATAAGATGAGTCTAGTGTTTTCTTCAGCGGAAACGATTTGCAATATTTTCTCTTTTCAGCTGATTGCCTTATGTCAAAAGTATAATCAACATGAAATTCATTGGGTCTTTCATCTTTATAATGTTTATCTAACCTACCATTAAATAAGGCAATTTTGTTAATGGAATTATTTGTTGGTATGCAGTAGCCCCCAAAAGCTCTAGGTTCAGGCCAGGGTGGGTTGGCTACTTTTTCGTTACTGTGAATGTTTTCTTTTCTTGTTATTGGAAATGCATCGGCATTATTCCCAAATTTCAAGTATCCTCTTTCACCTTTCGATATTATTTGAATATTAAGTTTCCACATATCATTTAGAGCAGTATATCTTTGACTCCCTTTCTGCGAGTACCCTCCAAATATTAAAATGGTTATATATGCAGTTTTTTTTTTTTTTGTTTCAATCTTTTCCCCAGGTTTTTTAGCTGTAGTCTGATTTTTTTTAGAAAGAACAATTTTAGGAGGATCTGTGAGAACGTCTTTTTTTGAAGTGGTTTTGATGTTACTTACTTTAGCAATTTTTATATCTGAATGTAAAGAGTTTGTGAATGGATTGTCAGGACAAATTTGACAATGGCCAAATCTTGATGGGACTTCTTTTGCAGCAAATTCGTCATTTTGAACTGAACAAATATCAATCTTCTTTGACGTAAATGAAACCACATCCAAAATATAGGCATCTGAGTTGATGTATAAGTTCTTTTCTAAATAATATATATTATCCTCAACATACCACATAGTTTTTAATTCAAATCCGCCGTAATAAAAAATGTACCTATCTGTCAATTTAGTGGCACTAACACAAATCAATGGTGGCGGCACTTGACCACGAATAGTATGTTTCTTGAATCTGTTTGAGGAAGCATTAAATGAGTATAGAAAGGGATTCTCCACTATCGCAGGATTGTTAATTATTTTTGGTATCAAAGGCGGTGGTACATTTAAAATTTCCTTAACCCTAAAATTCTTTAGTGAAGGTGCTTCTTCATCATATTTATACGAGGGTATTAAACCACCAAAAAGAAATATATTGACGCCTAATTGAACAGCTGAATGATATATTAATGACGGTAATTTAATATTTGAAAAATAGCTTGAAATCATTGTACTTCCTCCAAATGTATCAAATTCGGGAGGTATATATCCAGTGCCTTCAATAAATGGTTGACTGTTCTCTTCAAGAAAAGATTCTTTATTTTTTCTTTTGAAAGTTGTGAATACTTTTCGTAATTCTGCTCTAATGATAGGAACCCATATGTCATAATTATCAAATCCTGAAGGAGATCTAATGTGTTCTAAAGTGGATAGCTTTTCGATATAGTTATAATAAACTTTTAGAGATCCAGAATTGAAAATATCATGCGGATCCACAATATCATACTTAACTGATTCATCCAAAACATCAGACTCCGATTTGAATATGCTGTCTGAAAATGAAGTTACTAATGGTTCAACAGGATAGATAACATTGTTTCCGATGATGTTTTCATATATATTTACTTTTTCAATACTCAAAGAATGTGTACTTCCTACTACACTTGAATTGGGGCTCAATGAACAATATGTTTCAGAAACATGACCCATTGAATTTGAAAGCTGTCTGCCATTAGTTGTTGAAGGGACGATATTAATTCCCATTGATAAATAATAATATTCTAAATATAATTCATTATTTTTTTGTAACATCCTCAAATGTTCTGAATCTCTTTTTCTCAAAAGCCTATCATATTTAACAATATTGAAAGAATTTGATATATACTTAAGTGGTGTAAAAACATAGTAATTATTACCATTGTCCTGTATATATTGGATTTTACATGTCATTATTAATCATCAAATTTTTATAGTTATGACGGATTATTTGACTAACTTTGTCAGTTGTTGCTGATTTTAATACTGCAAAAAGACTTCTTTAAAAAAATGATACGAAACGAGTTGCACTCACTTTAGTTGTCCCAATATATCTTTATTTATCTATACCAGAGTTTGATCTTTTCAAGGCTATTTTTCATTTTATTACTAAAGTACTTTTTTTTTGTGACATTACTTTTCGTTCTTATACGTCAAACTTAATAATTCAATTGCAACAAATATTGAGTGTCGGAAAACCTCAAAAAGCTTCTGACAAGGGGGTGGAATACTAAGTTACTGAATAATTATTTTTTAATTATTTCATCAACTCTATAACCATTCTACTGGTAACCTATCTGTCATTGTTTGTTTATTCTCTGTGATTCGATGGATATTATAAATTCGAAAAGACATGGATCAAAATTTGTAATTTGTAGATCGTCGTGATTAGATCGAAGCTGTTCTTCGGGCTTTCTTCGCAAAGAGATTCAAATAATCGATATTTTGGAACAGGGAGTAATTTTCGAAATATTTCGAAAGAGCCCAATATAAGCTCTAAGATAAATCAGTCATTGTACTTATTAGTGTAGTTCATTAATCAGAGCGATCTAGTACGATCTGGATTTAAAGCTAGAAAAAAGTATAAGTATGTAAGATGGCAATAATTGATCGACTTTTTTGTTAGAAAAGTTACGTATATGAATTGATAATGATTTATATATGTGAATCGATGCATCAAATACCTTATAAAATGTATACTATACTATCAAATATACAAAACTAGAGTAATTATCCGCAGACGAACAAGTTTTTTCTTTCAGTTTTGATTTTTTTGCAAGATAAAATAGAAAGAGATACTAACAATGAAAAGAGACTTACTCATTATTGCTTTCACTCATTTCAGAAAAGTTAATGATTTGGTAAATCAAGTTTAGTACCGATCATCTTTTTTCTCAATCTTAATTCCAATTCTTCAGGTGTTAAATCAGACTCATCAATGTCATCATTTTTGGTCGATTTTGAGACACCAGTTGATTTACCTGTGCTATTACCTTTTTGTTTTTTATCATCCTCAGAAGTAAAAGCTGTTTTTGATGCATAGATGTCATCTCTTTCTTCTTTCAATTTGGCAATGTGAGCATTTCTGGCTTCATGTTCTTTCTTTATAGCACCAACACTATAGAAAACAAACAAACCACTGCCGACAACTACAAGCACCAAAAATAATCCGACAAGTGGACCTTGCAAGTATTCAGGAACAACTTCTGTATATTTAAAAAAAAAGTCCATCAAAAAGTCACTATCATTGTCTACATCCTTGGAAGCTCTTTTACCTTTCTTGTTAGTTTCATTTTCAGCAGGAATAGTGGTACCGCCACCCAACTTAATTTCTTTATCTTCCAATTCTCTCTTGGCAACAAAAGTGGCATTACCAATTTTTTCAGCTTCCTTAATGGACTTTCCAACATAAATGTTATCAAACATCATATCAATAGAGCCACTGTAGAATTCGAATAAGATACCACCGATAGGCTTACTTAATTTTGAAGGATTTGAATCCTCGTAATGCTCTGGGTTTTCAATCAATTCTGCTTCCCATACACCGTTGTAATCTGGATTTTTAATTAATGGTTGTTCCCAAACACCTTTGTAGTTAGGATTTGGAATTTCTTCGGCTTTCCATTCGCCACAACCTCTTTCGGTGTTACAAGATGGGTTTATTACAACAGGAGCAACCCATTCACCATCTTTTTCTTCGTCCCACCATTTTGGTTGTTCTTTTCTTTCTGGATCAGGAATATACATAGGAATTGTTTCATCCCAACTTTCAGGTTTCTTATCATTTGGATTAGGGATAACAGCACGATCATCCCAGTCTGATGGTTTAACAGCAGATGTATCAGGAATGGTTTCTCTTTCATCCCAGGATTCTGGTTTGACAGCTTCTGGATCAGGAATCATCGCTGGACCACCAAATGGAGGATCGAACATACCTTCTTCAAGTAAATTAGCAGCTAAAAGTACATCACCATCAAATCTTATCTCAAAATCATTAGTTTTACCGTTAATAAATAATGTGTATAAATGTGATTTCAAATCAGAACCTAGGTTTGACTGTGGGGCTTTTTCCAAAAATACCAATTGAGTTTTGTTGGTTATTGGATTATATCTTCTAAAACCCAAATGGACTTCGTCAGTATATGGGACACAGTTATCAGGTCCAAAAATCATTTCCAAAGTTGGAGAGTTTTCACCACCATATTTCTTTAGTTGCGATTTTTTTATTGGGGGTAATAATTTCATAAATGCACCACCACATTCTAAACCAGTTTGGACTTTAGTCTCGTATTGAATAACCAAATCATCATCATCATCCATAACAATTGGAGTATCGAAAACAGTACCAATCATAGCAAACCCTTTATCGTCATAAGTAACTAAAGATTGGTCGCCAGTGAAACCAGGCACAATATAGGCTTGCTCTAAACCCCATCTAACTGGATATTGTTCAACCATTTCTTCAGAATACCTATCAGCAATCTTTTTCTTGGAAGATATCCATTTTTTACGGAACTCTTTATCAGTTTTGTAACTCTGGAAATCTTCAAAAAAAGAATCCTTACTTAGATTAAAATCATTTTTTCCAATTGCTGGATGTTCAAATTTGTAGCCATTACCATCAGCATCAGCACTTACTTTTACCAAAGAAGCAACGGCCAGTAAAATTGATAAAAATTTACCGTTCATCGTTGTTAAAATATGTAGGTAACTTTTTCCAATTCTATATGAAGATAATTAACAGTTTATGTTCACCTTAAATAAATTAGGATATATAAAAAAAAAGAAAAAAACACATTCAAAGAAAAATCTAAACACAGGAATGTTATGTTCAAACTAAAATTAAACTCAAACTTAATAATATATATATATAGATATTGCAATTGTTTATTTGAAAGTGACAGTTTGTTCAAATCTTGTTGATATGAGTTGTTGTTCATAATTTAGATTTGAGTATATCGAAATATTCGCCCCCGCCTTTGCATTGTCCATAAAAATTTGTTTGACCGTCAAAATGTACAGCAATAGTAGTAAGATGAAGGCTTGTACAATAAAAGATATCACAGGAAAATGTAAGTAAGCTAAGTTGAATTAACTAAAATGAAATTACAGTCGATACAAATGAATAAAATAATATTATATGATGCAATGTATTGTTACTAGTATAAAAAATTTTATATGAAACTTTCAGTGGATTTGATAGCGTATGGAAGGTTTTGATATTGAAACAATTGAAGTTGAGCATATCAAACTTCAAAATGATTTAAGTTAATTTTTTGAGAGGTATCCTAATTATATGACTTTATGAAAATTGATGTAGAATGAAAAATAAAATAAATTATTCAATCGTCATCAACAGATGGTAACAAATCGAACAAATTTTTTTTTTGGGTTTCTTCGAAATTAGTCTTTTTAGGTTTCTCTTCATCCCAACCTTCAACGTCACCATATGTTTCTACATTCATTTCGTCGTTCATTTCGGCAGCAATTGCACTATCTTCCTGGTTGTCTTCATTTTCAACATTATCGTCTTTTTTAAAAACTTGAGAACTCAATTCTCTTCTTATGGAGTTATTAATGGAATCCCAACCTTGTTTTCTTGCAGTTTGTACATATTTAGCACGAGATATGGACCTAGAAATCTTGCCTTCTAATCTATTTGTTATTTCTAAAGCTCTCTCTAATCTTTCTTTGTCCATACTTGTTATAGAATTGTTCAATTTTTGTTCAAGTTGTTTCTTATCTATTCTGTTCTTACCTTTGGTCTTCTTCTTTTTGTTTATCTTAGCTTCTAACAGCGATTCATTTTTAGCGGACATTCTAATCAGTATATTAGATAAGTCTGTTTTTTCAACTCTAGGTAGATCAGATAATGACTTTGATTCAAGTTCTAATGCATCATCATAAGCAGCTTGTCTCGCAGCACGAGAATTTTTGGATATTTTTTTGGCCATGTTTAAATTTGATATCTAGAACGATGATGTATGCTACTTGATGTTAGCCAAATAGAACGGTGATAATAACTACTTTTTCTATATCTAGATTTTTTCAATAAGTAATTAAATTTAGATAATTCTATAGCTTTGTTAAATTAAAAAAGAAAATTGACTATTGTTTGTATTTAATGTAGTTAACAAAGTTACCTCATCGCAAAATTTTAAGATGCTTTGAAATTTTTTTCACGGCTTAAAAAATAGTATGTTGCGGATTTTTCAGTACGAATTTCGACATTGAGTTTGTGAGATTAGAAATGACTGAAATAAATAAAGAGATCTATTGTAATTACTAAAATTTACTGATACATTATGAGTGACAAATAGGATAACTATTTGAATTATTAATTAGAATACATGCTTGATTATGAAGTAGTTTAATACTCTAACGTTATACTTACTGTAAGTAATGCCAAAGATGTTATTAATTCATTTTTTTTCACGAGAAAAGATAAACTACATGCAAATAGGTTATTATGACCTAGTACTATTTTTTATTTGAGTTTTTTGTTATTTCGAATTGATTCAATTATTTATCCTTGATACCATCCAGCTCACCATTGTTGTTTGGTGTTAATAGAATTTTGATTACATGTCCTTTGTCATTTAATAATCTCATTATTGCACCGTCTACACCATTCTCGATTGGTACTTTATTTGTGATCATATGAGATGCGGATTCGATATCGATTTTGTGGGATTCAAAGGCTGCAATAACTTCTTCAAAATCCTCTGCTGTGTAACACATAGAACCCGTATATGTTTTTTCTTGATGTGTGATGTCCATTGGAAAGAAATCAACTGCTTTTTGATTCCATACTGCCACGTTGACAGCAGTGCCTCTAAAGGTGCAGCATTCAATTGCAGCATTTAAAGTTACTGGTAGTCCAGAACAGTCGAAAGTGTAGTCGAAACCATCGCCGTTTGGACCCATTGCTCTTAATTCATCTACAGATTGTCTGAATGGAACATCAGTTGGATCGTAGACTTTCGCACCCATTTTTTCGGCAAATTCCCTCCTGATTGTTGCTGGTTCAGATAAAACAATTTCAGTACAACCAAAACCTCTTAAAGCTAAAATAGTACCCAAACCGATTGGACCACCACCTATTATTAAAGCAGAACCACCTTTTTTGTAGTGAGAGACCTTAACTGCATGCCAACATACCGCAATAGGTTGGATTAAAGCACCTACGTCCAAAGGCATGTGATCTGGAATTTTATGGACATGCGCTTCATTAATCACTAGTCTTTCTGCAAAACCACCACTTTCAACACCTGCACCACATAAACCTAGATGAGAACAGATATTTGTCATACCAATCTTGCAAGCACTGCACATAGGTTTATTAACATTTTCAAATTCTGGCCAACGGTACCTGTCCTTACATGTACCGGTTGGCTCAACAACGACATGATCACCAACTTTAAAAGTTTTGCAACCCTTACCGATTTTTTCTACAACTCCCGAAATTTCATGACCCATTGCTTGTGGTAAACCGTTACCTGAAATTTCATTTTTTCCACCATCAGGAGGGAAAAAAATAGCACCTTCTGTATATTCTTTTAAGTCAGTACCACAAATACCACAATAAGAAACTGCGATAATTAATTCATCATCAGCAGAAATAACGGGTTCTTTCAAATCCTTTGTAAATTTGACATCATGTTGACCAAAATAAGCTAAAGCTCTCATTGTAATTTTGGAAATGATGTATTTTTATAAAATTCTTTTTTTTGTTTAAATTAATTGATTAATTATGTTTGATAATATTTATTCTTGTCTTGATTTTTTTTTTTTAATAACTAAGCTTCTAGCATAAAAGTAATTTAAATTTACAAATAAAAAAGGTTGAATGAATGAAGAAAAGTAAAATATTTAATAGAAGACAAGTTTCAAAACTAAGAATAAAAATTGATTAATGTATTTATATTAACAAATATTTCTCAACAGAAAAACAAAATATATATGATAAAAAAAAATGAATAAAAAAACTCTTTTCCAAACTTTATCATTGTTGGTCAAAATGTTAACCATGAAACAAACAAAATATATTACATATTAAGTTAAAAGATTGTGGATTCGAAATTATATTGGAAATGAAAACCGGAATCACATATTGTTCTAATTTCTGATAAAATAGTCAATTGCTCAAACGTCTCGATTTAAGAAGATAAAAAGTAAACCGAATACGAGTACAAGTACAAGTACAGGTAACGTGAATTGAATTATAAATACGGAACTGAGAGTAGTTATTATGAAACAAAGACTAGGTTATCTAGAATTTGTAGAGACGATTGATATATTATTATTATATTGAATATTAGAAAAATAAAAAGCATAGATAGGATAACAGTTTTTGAATAAGCTCCGGTAGGGGTTTGCTGGTAATTATTTTCTGAGTTGGCTCCATCAATAAACTGAAAAATAACTCGAAAACAAAATTAATGTATAGATAAAATAATTTATGTTACTTGGGGTATCCATTTAGTTACGTACGTTCTTAAGAATCATCATTTTATTTACCTTATAATAAAGTATGTAGGTCAATCTGAAATACTAAATTATGATGTGTTTACGTAGGTACCACAAAGTAATTTGAAAATGAGTTAATTTCACAAAAACTGAGGGTCTCTAGAGATACAGAGACATATGGAGTCATGTTTTTTAACGTAACTATTATATACACGAAATTTGAGAACAAAACATGCATGGTCTGTATATCAAGATTTTTAATATTGATGGTGGAAACATTTCAGAGGAAATAAAACAGATACAAAGTAAGTATTTCAAAAAAAATAACTTAATTTCCTGTTGATTGATTTAGTGGGAAAGACACCTTACCTACATGGAATTGAATATAAATTCAAACACACAAATCTGGATTATGCTATATCTGAAGTATCAATTCGTAGTGTTTCCTTCTTCTCTCGAACTTTTCTCCCTACCTCACCTCATCCAAAGAGCTCCAGTCTAGTCCAGTGTTCTAATTCCTAAATGTATCAGTTTTCTGATACTTTTCGTATCCGTTTTACTTTTTCACAAATAAATTTTACGCTCTGGTAGTTTATTCCCATTTTCTTACTCCCCTCAAAAAAAATAAAAGCATAAAAAAATATAATTTTATTTCCCTCGGCGTAAAATTATATTGAGTAACACGCTGACGGAAAATATTAATAATTTTGAAAAAGTGGAGTGATGCCTTTAGGTTTTGCTTGTTTTAAAACAATGTACAATACATTAAATGAACTATGTTAGTCCGTGAAAGTTGTTAAAAGTATACCGCATATTAATGTTTTATGTCTTTAAATCGGTATTTTCTTCGATCGTTGAAATCTTGTATATTTCTTCGTTTCAGTAATTGAAACTTCAAATGAGTTGTAATAATTTCATTTAGTAGCATTTATATAGTGTTTCTAAAATGACGCAGTTATTGTAGTATGTTCAAATTTCTCTGAATTGACTTGAAAAGAAAAAGAGTTTTTATTTTTTTTTGTTCAGCATTTGCGGGCATGGTTGGAAAATTCAGACTTCAGTACAACAATATCTTCAACGGTCTGATGAAATAGGAATCCAGAATGAGATATTCAATTGTTTTATAGGTCTATTTAATCTGTGATTACCTGATCTCGTTATTTGGATGTATTCAATACTAAAACCAAAACCAAAAAATTAACATTTGCATTTACATAATTTTAAGGTACAGGGTAGAAATTTAATCTTTTTTTCCTCCTTGATTACCCATTTTTTGCTATTATAAAAACCTTGGCTCTATTCGCATAGAAGTTTGGTAATGTAAGGACCGAAGATTAAAGGCAAGAAAAAATATTGATAATTTTGTTGCTCAATCTTTCTATAATGTGAACCAAAATAAAATTTAGATGAAAGAAAATACAAAAATATTTCTATGCCAATTTTGTGCCAATTATGTGCCAATTTTGTGTCAATTTTGTGCCAATTTCATGCCATTTTTTATCGAAGGGGCTCTATGTTGATATCATACTATCTTTTCTTGAAACTGAATGATTAAACTATCTGGTGCGCTCAGTCACACAATATGTAAAGTTTAACAAAATAGTCATCTCTTAAATCACTTATTATTCAAGAAGATTACAGTCCTAAATACATGGTTCAATGATTCTTAATTGTTACATTCTTGCAGCAAAAGCTTGATTGTTCAACTGAAAATGAATAAGATATTTGAAGCGAAAATTTTGTTTCAACTACATAATAATTTTAATATTTATTAAACCTTGACAAGTTGACACTTGCAAATATTTAAATTTGGAATAGATAAAGTCATAAATTTAGAGCTAAATGTAAATAAAAAATGTTCATAATTTAATTTTTAATTTTTAGGCTGCAACATAACCAAAAGGTTATAAAACATCAAATATGATCTGTCATCATTGAAAATTCTTTAGTTTACTGATAAAAAAATTTGTCACACTGCTGTATTCGACGAATCGTTTATTTTTTTCTTTTTTTTTTTTTTTGAGATCCAAAACAAAAATTTCTTTTGATCACTGAGTGGGTACGACGAACACATCAACTTCCTAAAACTATTTTGTGGAATTTTTTAGAATAATTTACTTTCAAGTTTGCAATCTAGAAAATCGTGAAACAAGGTGAACACCCCGGAATAATTTTTTTCTAATTTTATCAAGATCAAGCTTGTTGTAATGGATCGATACGGATAGAATGTTATGCTTTTTTGATTTTTGCAAAGTACAAATTTTAGTGTCTTGTCTACGCTTACGATTTCCAAATGAAAAAAAGAAACGAATTTTGATAATTTCCCAAATCAATATTTGCGACTTCAATTGAGAGAGTAGTAAGTACATCATTATATCATTTCATCTACTTCAATATATCTAAAAGAAAAAATAATTGCGGAGGAACCATTTCTCCCCGGAAAAACAATTACTTTTCTGTGTGTTAATTTCAAGACAATTGTTGATTGATTCTGGATTTATCCGTTAATTGCGTTTAGTTTTGTAAACTCTTTTCTTTTTTTTAGTTGCAGAAGTGCATTTGCTTCCCAAAAATAATAATAAAATAATTATGGAGGGGGTTGTGCGATGTGGCAAAACAAACTAAAAAAAGAAAGGAAAAAAAAAGTGGATTTTCAAAATTGGTTATGATAAAATTAAATAACATTTTGATCTGAATAGAAACATAACTGTCAACAGTAATTCCGTACTGTTTCATATCAAACTTATAAATGAATAAAATATTAGCTTAAGATTATGGAGAAATACTGGATTAATTATTGTGGAGAGCATCATAAAAAATTTCAATCGAAAACCGAAAACAACAACAACACAGAGATCGTCGGCATCCCCAAAAAATATTTCGCTTGTCAGTGAAAACCTGCAAACCACTTCAAAAACAGAAAATATCATCTACGAACAAACAATTTTTTACAGATTTTTTTTTTCTTGCAAATAATAATATTATAATGTTAAGAGTTTATCGGGAACAAATGATCATCTGTGTACTTAGTTGATTAATGCGGAAGTAATAACTGTCAAACCTATATTTAGTTCTGAAACGAAAAAATAAAATTGTTTTTTCAACTTCATCATCAGATGACATTGGCGCGTTAGGTAAAAAACAAAACCAGAACCGTACATAAATCATAAATCATAAATCACAAATAACAAATAACAAATAACAATTATCCAACAAGCAAAAATAGCAACAATCAGAAGGGAATAATTATGTTGATTGCTTTCAGAGAGAGTTGGCCACGTATGGCCTCCACGGCAAATATTTTTTTCTACGGAACACCTCTCCATTTTTTTTAGTTGAAAACAAACTTCCCAAACTGGTAAAATCAAAAACAAAAATCAACAATAAAAACAAGCTATCTGACAAAAAGCACCTAGAAAAACAAAAAAAAACCAATATTTTATTATTATTAAAGACATAATGAAAACGTATACTTCTTGGAATTCTTTATCGATGATGTACACATGCTTTAGTGCATTGAAAAAAAAGAAAGGAAGGCTACTTCAAATGTTATAGAAAATTTCACCACCAAGCATCTTTTCTAGTAATGTCTTCGCGTAGTCAAATTATCAATATGTAACAGCTTCTCGTACAAGTATTTTTATTTTGTGAATTTTGAAGATCAAATAAAAAAAAAACAAATAACAAGAACCCTAGCTGTAATGAAAAGAACAAAATCGTTTAGAAAAAAATTTTTTTTTCTTCTTCTTTTACTGAAACACACTGTTTAAGGAAAAATAATTCTAATTTTAAGTGGGTCTTATTTTAATTTCCTGATTAGTAAAATTTCAAAATAAAAAAATTGTTACTCAATTACTGTAATTTTTTCAAAGCTGATGGGTGCACTCTGTCCATAGGCTTTGTTTAACCTTGTTCTCTGCCATAGCAGAATAGAGTAAATCCCCGTGAATTATGTTTCTCTAAAAAAAAGAAAAATAAAAATAAAAATAAAAATAAAAGTAATTTTTCTTTCTTTTTCAATTACAGCAATATAACACTTTACTTCATGTAAATTAAACCGGAGGCAAAGGCTGTTAAAAGATGTAACAACAGTCAAATATTTTATTTTTTCACTGGAAAATCCTGTAGTGGTTCGAACTTTGTTAATATTTTTTATTACTAATTTGGATTCATTTCCCAACAAAAAAATAATATTTAATTCACAAAAAACACAAAATCAGTAATTATCGGATAATTATTATCAATCATTATTAACAGCTAATCTGAATCAAAAAGAAAAAAAGAAAAAAATTGGAACAGTTTTTTTTTTAATCAAAACCCTTTTTTCTCCGGATCCTCCCGTGTCAATTTGTGTCCAGATATGAGAAACGCGGTGGGGAAGTCCCACTTTTGTGTTGTGAAAAAAAAACAAATAAAAAAAAATTGTTCCCGCAAAAATAATTTCTTGATGTTATTTGCTTTTTCTTGTTTCGGCTGAAAAACTGGTCCGGGCTTTTCTCTTGTATGAATTGTTGCGCTCCGCATTGTTTTACATGTGGGAATGCGCAGGTGGCAAAAACATCAGAAAAAAACATAAGACATCAAAAACAAAAATTTAAAACAATCATGTGTTGCATCCTTTTCTTAGCGTTACTCATGTGATTGCCAAACAAACAAATGGAAAAGACTGGAGAGTGAGTGGGGAAAAATAAACATATTGATCGAATTCGGAAAAAACATAGTAAAATGTGTAGCTAGAGAATTCTGGAGAGAGTGGAGAAATATTTTTGACATAGTAATAAAGTGAAGATGAAAAAAAAAAGAAAAATTTTTCCTTGTCTGATATTTTCGTTATGGAAAAATTTTCAAGTTTACGGTTGTTGTTTGTAACATTGTTTGTCAGTTCATCCTCTTTTTTTTTTTTTTAACTTTTCGACTAAGAACTTGTTGTTGTTGCATCTTTGTTCCAACACTGATTTCTCTGTAAACTCATCAATAAAATAGTCAATAAAAAAAATACAAATGAAAAACGGATAATTTAAAATTATATTTGTGATTATTTCCTGAGAAAACCTCTGGGGAATTTTTTTCTTCCCGACTTTTCAACTCTGACCCCACGTAGTTTTCTTCGAATTTAATGTCAAAAAAAGTTATTGCGTTCTCAAAGTAATATAGTTTTTTTTTCTGCATTCGAATTATTTGTTTCAGCAAAAAACTTGGTTCAAACAGTGAATTAGTACAACCAAAAAAAAGAAAAGTCTGCAAGTATCTGTAACATCTAATATCTGAAAAGTTATTTTGAAAAATCTCATCATCTTTTCGATTCCAGAGACATATAAAAAGGACAGATATTTTTGATTAATTTCAATTTCATAATTCATATCCATTTCAATTCTGGAATTACTTTCTATATCTATTTTAGATTATACACAAAAGAACAACGAAAACAAATAGTTCAATAAACAAACATAATAATAATAATAAAAAACATCTTATTGTTATTGATTATCTTTATTTATTAAATTAAAAAGTTTGAAAAAAATTTACAAATTATAAATATGTCAGAAGTTGCTGACTTAAACGCTAACGTCTCTTCAGAAGGTAATGTTGAACCAATTTCTTCCACTAACTCTGTTGGTTCCAACAAAATTGAAGGTGACGACATTGATTTAAAAATCGATCACTCAGATGAAGATATCAAACCAACTGGTCCAATCTCTCAATACTTTGGTGTCTTATCTTTATGTTTAATGATTGCCTTTGGTGGTTTCGTTTTTGGTTGGGATACTGGTACCATTGGTGGTTTC
>JAKTPK010000222.1:0-17827 GCA_030557565.1 Tetrapisispora arboricola
TTTATAAACCAGATTGAGCTCTTCTTCTGTCACGTTCTTCAGCAATAGATAACTTGATACCCTTACCCTTTGGTAAAGAGATGTATGGCTTACCTGGTTCACCAATAACGAAAACGTTGTTTAATCTGGTGACGAAGGTGTTGTCTAAGCTATCCTTGATGTGAACTAAATCGAAACCACCATCGTGTCTTTCCTTGTGAACGATAGTACCGATTCTACCCAAGTTACGACCACCAGTAACGTAGACTAATTTACCAGCATCAAACTTGATAAAGTCAGTGATTTTACCGGTAGCTAAGTCAATCTTAACAGTATCGTTGATCTTGACATTTGGATCTGGGTATCTGATAGTTCTACCATCGTGAGTAACAACGTATGGAACACCCTTCTTACCTAATTGAACCTTCTTGACCTTACCTAATTTGTAAGAAGCTTCTTCATCGGTGATTCTGTGGACAGCGAATCTACCTTTGACGTCGTAAACTAATCTGAAGTTTTCGTTAGTGGCTTCTAAAGTGATGACATCCATGAAACCAGCTGGGTAGGTAGCATCAGTTCTGACTTTACCATCAACTTTAACATGTCTTTGCATCATGATAGCCTTGACTTCACGACCATTCAAAGCATACTTTAATCTGTTTCTTAAGAAAACRATYAATGGTAAAGATTCTCTTAACTTGTGTGGACCAGCAGATGGTCTTGGGGCGTAACAACCAGATAGTTTGTCCAATAACCAATGGTGTGGAGCTGCTAATCTCTTTAAATGCTTCTTTGGACCTCTAGCCATTTTTGCTTTGTTGATTTCTGTGGTTAGTCAGTTCTAGAATGAAATATAGTTCTTAAAAAGAAAAAGTACCAAAGCAAGAAAATATCGTAACTGAAATACTGTTTTTTCTAAAAATCAAGTTCTAACATACCTTCAGCTGAACTATTGTTTTTATTCAATGTTTCAATAATATGTTATTGGTTATGCAATGATAAATTTTGATTGAGCATTGAAGAAGTTTCAAGAATAACGAAAGTTGAAAAAAAATCATTATTTGAGAAGATTTAGTTTCAGTGAAATTTCACAAATTTGGCTGTTGCAATTTTTTTTGGGCAAGTTTCCAACCTTGTAAAAGTTTTTCGCAAACAAAACAGAGTACCACGGTACGTGAAAGACATTATCATCAATAAAGCTATATAAAAACGCTACTCACTTCTTCTGTGCGAGAAACCCGAAGTAACTCAACCTTGTGTTTAATTGTGGTAGTCGAGATACAGAAGCAGGATATACGTGTATGTGTGTAGTTCTCCGGTGTTTTTTTCTGAATATTCTTCTTTTCCAAGGATGTACTGGGCTTTTGTTGAATCTTGGAAGAAACTGCAGTCAACAATGAATCAGAGCAGCGTCGCAGCTACCCAAATGAACTGTTGATATGGTCGTAGCTTTCTAACTCAGAAAATTACAAAGCACCACAAAACCATTGAGCTACGCTATTATGTGGATGGAATCGCATCTCATCGCATCTCATCGCATCGCAACATTTTTTTTTTCAGTGTGAAATTTGTTCACTTTTTCAGTGCGTGGGTTTAAAAATCGATTGGTCACGAAGCACTCAAGGAAGAGATCAGTTTTCTGTTTGTGTAGCGTGAATTCACAAGGCTGCTGCTACCATCAGAATACACCCCCAACAGAAGGCAGGCCAACGAAAGCAAGACACAAGAAGAGCATTGATTGTGGGAGCAGGCGGTGTGGGCTTCTGTCTGTGCGTTTGGGGGGCTTTCTCACAGCGCTCCTACAGGCATAGGAGGCCTTTTGCACAATATAACAGATTGCGGCGTACCGAAAGTCGCGTTCTGCTAAGCCTTTTTTCATTGTAGAGCCCCGGATGGCGGCTGCTTTTTTGTTTTTTTTGAGAACTTTTTTCAGAAAACTAAAAATTATGAAAAAACTAATTTCAGGTAAAGTTGTGGGTGTATGGGTGTTGCTAAAACAGTCATCTGAAAGTTTTCTTGATTGTATCGATTAGGTACATTTTAAACAGCTGTTGAATTCTTAGATGCAACTTTAAAGGCTCATCGATATAAGATGGAAAGGTATTGAGATGATCTGGTCTGTATTGGACCCAATTGAAAAAGAACATTTATGTTATAGAGACCAGAGTTATAGCAGATTGTTCAAGCTATTTAATTTTTATATTTTTATGAGGCTAGTGATAGATTAAATAGCAATATTAAATATATTGATTATATTGAACGTTACATATTTTTGGTTCTTTCTAAAGCTTTGACTGAGTAATGGCTTGGTGTAAATGTTTGTTACTCTTATTTGTTTTTGCTTTTGCTTCTGCTTTTGAGAATAGAAATGACGATTCTGGGTTTGAACCATATTTTTTCACTGATAAAGAATTGAATGTGTACAAAAATGAAGTCAAAAACATCTTCTATGAGACATTGGATAATTATTTGGAAATTGCATATCCTTTTGATGAATTGATGCCAATATCCTGTAAGCCAAAGACAAGAAATTTTGCTAATCCCGATGATACCATAACCAATGATGTTCTCGGAAATTTCACTACAACATTAATTGATTCGTTGACCACTGTTGCAGTTTTTAACGATAGACATAAATTTGAAGAGCTCGTCAATTTGGTCAAAGATACATTTACTGACGGCTTTGCAATTGATTCTACCGTTCAAGTCTTCGAAACTACAATCAGAATATTGGGAAGTTTAATTTCAGCTCATCTTTATGCAACTGATCCGAAAAAAAAAGTATATTTGGGTGATGCTTATGATGGGTTTCTGTTAAGATTAGCGAAAGATTTAGGAGATAGGTTAATGCCAGCATTCTTGACACAAACTGGTTTGCCAGTACCCAGAGTTAATTTACTGAGAGGTTTGAACGGTTTGACCATGAATTTGGTACAAGAAAATAATATTGCCGCCCTGGGATGCCCTATGTTTGAGTTTACAATGTTATCTTATCTTACTAACGATTCTAAATATGAGATACTTTCGAGATATGCATTTGACAAAGTTTGGTCTTTAAGGTCAAGTTTGGACCTTCTTCCAATGTCTTTAAACCCACAAACTTTAGATATATATTCGCAAATTTCAGGAATCGGTGCATCCATTGACTCTATTTATGAATATTCATTGAAAGGGGCAATTTTATTTGATGATGATGATCTTTATGGAGTATGGCTTGATTCTTATGAGGCTCTAAACACTAATTCGAAACAAGATTGGTTTTATGCAAATGTTCACCAGTCTAACAGCTCATTGGCCACTCCATGGATAGACTCCTTGAGTGCTTTTTTTCCGGGCTTACAAGTATTAAATGGAAATATTGATTTTGCAACTAAACAAAACCTTATGTCTTTAAAATTATGGAACACATATGGTGGTATTCCAGAACGTTGGAACTTTCAGCCAGATGCCCCTCTAAATGGTTTGAATGATACTGAAAAAGTCAAAAAAGTTCTCCCATTAGAATGGTATCCCTTAAGACCTGAGTTTATTGAATCAACATATTTCCTATACCGTGCAACTAAAGACCCTTTCTATCTGAATACTGGTGTCCACATTTTGAATGACTTGAGAACAAGATTTAAACAAAAATGTGGTTTAGCAGGAATTCAAGATATAAGAACTGGCGAACTTCAAGATAGAATGGAATCCTTTGTTTTAAGTGAAACTTTAAAGTATCTATATTTGTTATTTGACAACAATAACGAAATTCATAGTTCTAGGGACAACATAATCTTTAGTACTGAAGCCCAACCAATGTGGCTATCAAATAACCTAAAACACAATTATCACAACAATAAATATTTCAACGAAACAAAATACGTTAATCATATAAGATCTGTTGTAAATAGTGATCAAAAGGATATTGACAAGCTCTTAAAAAAGTCACCTAAACACAAAAAATTAGATTTAGTTAAATCAATAAAAAGAATTTATCCTGGAGAGTTAATGAGTAATGAAATGGAAGCATCTTTTAATCAAATGAAAAAAAACGATGACCTTAACTACACACCCGGTCTATGTTTTATATCAGAATATATGCAACAAAATGACAAATACGAACTCAAACAACTATTAAGTTCTAACTTATTGAACAATTTCAACAAATTGTTTGACATTGAAAATAGATATAATGAAACTCTAATAAAGCCGTATTATATGAGCAATTACACACAAATAGAAATTGATGATAAATTTTACAAGATTTGGAGCTCTAATGAGGCGATAAGTTTACCAACAGCAACTAGTTACTCAATGGATCTGATTATCGATTTACCAGGTAAAGTCAATAATAAAATAAGATATAATGGAGACATCCACATAAACACTATGTTAGGTAGAAGAAAAATAAGAATTGAGAAACTTTTTCCCAAAGATTTAGATACATCTGGAAATATCATCAGTAATCAATCTTTTACAAGACTCGAAACAAATGATGTTATGAGTGACAGGTGTCAAAAACAATACAATTTAACAAGTGTTCCTTATTATTATAAGGCAACTAGAATTAATGGAGTTGAATTAACTGGTGAGAATAGTGTTATTATAAATAAAGGAGGATTCAAATCAGATGGCGAAGTTGAAGCAAGGTCTAAATTTGATTTATTTGACAACTTTGGGGTGAATAAAAATAACCAACTTATGATTGATTGCATTCCAATTGTTAATATGTTTCTAACTGATTAATTCTTCGGATGGCAGGATGATTGCTTGACTTCTTTTGAGGAAAAAAAATAGATTTTGGAAGATGTTCAATCAATAAACCAATTTTTACGTTACTTTATTCAATTAATTAAAAAGAGACAAAAAACCTATCAAAATGACGACAACAAAGCAAATCGAGGGTTTTAATACTTTGATTTCTTTGACTTTGTCAGTTCTGCGTTTATTCCAATGATCAAAAGAATATCTTTCATAATACTTGCTGAATTCTAGTGCTGTCCATAAAGCATACGTACATTCAACTATTTAAATAAGTGATAAACTTCTGCATTCCAATTTTATAACTTGCATGTAAAACTATTTCATTGCAATTAATGGCAACTGAAGTAGAAAATAAAAACTCCTTGAAGTTTCTCAGTGCACTGTACGTCCTCACTATCTTATTCCCATGTGATTAACATTCATTTATTTCAAATTGCTATTTTCATGAATGTGTTATACATTCGTTCACTTTATTTACCAGTGACGTTATTTTTTAACATTCTGTCGCATGGTGCCTTGAACCGCAAATTGAAATGTCAGTAATGTGGTCTTTTACTGGAATATGTCAATATGGTAATAATCACACAAATGGGATTGTAATCCATTGATTGTTCGTATTGATGGAGACGATTATTTGACTGATTATTTCAATGATTAATAGTCATGTTTCATATTAAAACAGGGATAATAAATGAAATTTGTTTATTTTCGTAAAATATATAAGTTTAAACTATTTTTAGCTCTGATTACTCCAATCAATTGTTCCTGAACAATGAAATGTTGACTTCAGAGTAATTATACAACGTCCGATCAAGAAATTGTTTTTTATATAAGTGTAATTTCACCCTTAGATGGCTTCTACATTTTAAAATATATATATATATATATGTCACAAGTTCAGTTTGCTACAGAAATATTACCAAACTCCAGTACAGGAGAAATAACACCAGTTTCCTCCTCCACATCAACAGATAGGTTTACAGCTGGTTCTGGTTTAAGTAGATTGTTTAATAGCAGAGGGTCGCCTAATAATTCTAGTATCACATATCAACAAAATGCACAATTGGAATCGAAGGATAATGTTGAAAATTGCACGATAAATTGTCCAGAAGCTCATAAAACAAATAATGTGAATGCTAAACTGGATCCTTCAAATATGCAAACACTGAATCAGGTGTCTTCTAATGAAATGTTCACCAAGGGCTTATTGAAATTGAAATTTCCGGCCATTTTGAATTATGATATTGGTTTTTCCTCAAATAGTCTCAAAATGTTAATTGCTTATGATGACGTTTCAATGTCAAATTACGGTACTCAAATAAAGTCTAGAAAAGAGTTTGATAGTGAACACCCTTTGAAAGAAAAAAATGTTATTTTTACTGAGGAATTAATAAATGAAGAGCACGACGAGTTTCATCCTACAAATTGTTTTGAACAAAGGGATTCGTTAACTAAATCTTTTATTTCAGCAATTGATTGGTCATCTGAAATATCATTTGATGTTACGAAAGATTCTGCAAATTTACATATATCTTTATATGATGGACTTCGTGGTGATAAACTAATTGGTACCGTTTTATTCACACCGGAAACAAAATACTCAAGTACTCATTCAATTGGGCAATGGTTTCCCTTGAATGGTGGTGAGTTTGTTGGAGGGTCACCTAACCGTAGTCAAGGTGAGTATATGTTATTTGTTGAATATGATTATAAGCATTTTCATGGTAAAAAATATGCTCCTAATCACTTTGAAGTACTGAAACTTTTGGGTAAAGGGACATTCGGAAAAGTTTATCAAGTTGAGAAGAAAGACACAAAGAAGCTATATGCCATGAAAGTTATATCGAAGTCGCACATAATAAAAAAAAATGAAATCAGTCACACATTAAATGAAAGAAATATCTTGATTAAAAATGTCATTAATACATGTCCTTTTATTGTCAACTTAAAATTCTCGTTTCAAACAGATGAATTTTTGTATTTAGTAACTGATTTTAAAAGTGGAGGGGAATTATTTATGCATTTGCAATCTTGTGGAACATTTGAAGAACCACGTTCAAGATTTTATGCGGCTCAATTAATTCTAGCTCTGCAATACTTGCATGATAACGATATTATTTATAGAGACTTGAAGCCGGAAAATGTTCTGTTAGATTCAAGTGGTAATATCTCATTGTGTGATTTTGGGTTATCGAAACTTGATATCAAAGGCAAAACACGTACCTTTTGTGGAACTACAGAGTATTTGGCACCCGAAATATTAACTGAAAAAGGTGGATACACATACATGGTCGATTTTTGGAGCCTTGGAATATTGATGTTTGAAATGTGTTGTGGTTGGTCGCCTTTTAAAGCACCTACAATTCAGTTAGTTTATAACAATATTGTCTTTTCGAAGATAAAGTTCCCCAAATGTAAGTTAAGTCAGGCTGGCAGAAATTTTATCAAACAATTGTTGAATAGGAAACCAGATCATCGGCTAGGGTCTGAAAATGGTGCAAGGGAATTGAAACAGCATCCATTTTTCAAAGATATTGATTGGATTGCCTTGTTGAAGAAGGAAGTGGAGCCTCCATTTATTCCAATACTCGATTCAGACAAAGACACAGCATATTTTGACATAGAATTTACAACAATACCAAAAGAAAATCTACTATACCAGTCAAACAATCATAATAACGAATTATCTAATAGCATGCAACAACATTTTTCTGGTTTCACATTTGAAGAAGAATCCATATTGTCTAGTAGTAAAAAGAATCAATGGATACCAGATAAAACGTCAGATAATTTGAATCTAGTGTCAGGTGGCATCGGTGGAACAAATACTACAATAAGATTAAAACACAAGTGCTCTAAAAATGATCCGAAGTTTAATCCATTAGATTTGCATGATAATGGTAGTTACAAATATATTTCAATTAATTCATCTATTTCAAGATATGAAAGAAGAGATTAGATTGAAAATATTATATGTTTAATGTTTATTTCAAAAGTATTGTTAAAAACTTAGAATTTTAAACAAAACGATAAAATAAAAAAAAAAATTAAAAAAAGACAAAAAAACAAAATTAACAACTAATAATTAATGCAAAATATTTTATAAACTAGTTTTTGTATTTACACTCATTGATATAATTTTGTATTATCAAAATCAAATATTGAAAAAGCAATGATCTTTTGGGAAATTTTTAATCTGGGACAGCCAATGTAACATGATTATCGAATCTAACAGATGCACTTCTTGATTTCTTTCCGGAGATTGTTTCTGGAATTTCCAAGTCAAACTCTTGACCATTTTTCAATAACTCAGACAAGTCAGGCCTTGTTGTTCTCATGGAAGACTTACGCCTCTGTGTTTTATTATGCTGCATATCGTTCTTAACAGGAATATTCAACTTTACAGCATGATTCGGGTTGATATTAGATTCATCATCTGAAGTCATTTCGGATTTCAACCTTTCAATTTCGTTCATACATCTCTTACATTGACACATGAAACCATAGTTGATCATTAGGCTTTTTCTTCTAAGTTTAGCGTCATGAAGTGGGTTAGTATAGGTTGTGAGCAACTCAGAACCTTTTGGAATTGGCTTTCTTGCAATTAATTTCAATTCTTTTGTATGATAATCGACTTCAGTTCTAACATTTGGTTCACAGTCATGATTAATTAATGAATATATGGGATACAATTGTCCAGATTTATGATTCAAGTTATATCTGCCAATATATTCCAAATACGTTTCGTAATTTATTTCTGGATCTTCAAACGTTTCCATGAAATACTTGTAAGATTTAGACCAAATTTCGCTAGGATTTTCATCGGTAATAGAATCATTTGTATCTTCTAACGTTTTTTCAAAATTTGTTATATTGTCACCTTGGTATCTTTCTTTTTGAGAAATGTATGCTAAATAATTAAATTTATTTTGAATCTGGTATTCGTTTTTGAAATCCAACAATGATGCAACGTATATATGACCAATTATATATCCTTCTACAAATACGTTTTGTCTGCAAAATATTTCAAAGATTTTCCAATTTTTTGTGATGATTTTTTTCATTTTGGATGATGACTTTAATGGATGCTTTAGAAATTTATGAGTGAAATCTCTTTTTAAACACAGTTTAGAACACCACACATTATTGATGCAAGTTTCACAACTTAAATTATGTTTAATAATGAATTGTTCAGAAATATCATTCATCAATCTCCCACATAATGCACATGCTTTACCAACTTCTATTAACGATAATCTTTCAATAGGTGGTACAATCAAGATCGGAGTTTCCTTTACTATGACTTCGTCTTTAGCAAAATCTTTTCTCGCAAATAATCCCCTGCCTTTCATATTCTTATCATGACAATTTTTTATCACGACATTATTGCAATATGCAGATGTTTTAACGGGATCATAAGAAGAAAGATCAGGTTTGACTATCAGATCATTATAAGTTTTCAAGCCACTAACATCTTCATCGAAAGTCCTCTTGTTTTCATTTTTGTTTTCACTAGATTTATTGAAGTCTAGCTCATCTTTTATGTTTAATATCATCATTACATGATGGAATGTAAACACGTCAATTTTCCAGTCCTGATGACGTTTTTTCAACTCTGTCATAATTAAATTAGAGTTGGAATTTTCTTTTGTTAACAAGTGTTCGGAATCCCATATCTCATTAATTTCATCAATAATTTCCGTTTCAGTTGGAATTACAAAAGTATTCGGAACATATTCATCTGAATCGTTCAATGATAATGTTTTGAATTTCAAAGTCGAAGGCATATTAATATTTAGTTTGTTTCCAGATCTGGTTGATGAAGTCCCCCATAAAATATAACAAAATGACAAATGTATTGTAAGTATAATTGGCTTCTTTGCATAAAAATCTTTCAAATAGTTTGAAATAGAAAAGTCCGATTAAAAATTAGGGTATTGAATTGATACCTTCACAGTTTTTACAGCTAGCTAACGTATCTTATAATCAAAAAGAAACCTACCCGTATTGACTTAGGTTCATCAATGGAGGTTAAACATTAAGTTTTACATTTGCAATACAGATTAGATCAGAAATATAAAGGTATCACAACTATTTTTCACTTTAAATCAAGTTTCAAAGTTTTAAACTTTTTCGAAATCACTGTGATATCTTTTCGCCGACCTGAGAGGCAATTTTGCTAAAGCGAAAATTGGATAATTTAAGAACAATGAAACTTAAACGAATCTCTTAATGATACAAAAGAAGGGAGGTCCAAGGTAATATACATGAACCACAATTAAGATTTCTGAAGGGATCTGAGATTTTGACATAAGTTTCGATATTTTGTTGATCTTTCTATAAAGACGTTTCCTGTATCCAAGATTTGGTCAACATAATATATACAGACATAAACAAGAAAATATCATAATAATGTTTAGAGGAGCAGTTAATCAGTTGTTCAAAAGAGCATACACTCAAAAGCAGTTTACTGTCAAGGCCGCCAAGAAAAGATGGATTCCATATACAATTTTTGGTGCCAGTTTTTTCACTGGATGGATTTTGACTCAACACATGACCTACACAGATTTGATAGCGTATTGGAGGTATGATAAGTTACCATCAGACAGTGAAGAGTTGAAAAAATATAAATTACACTTGACCAATAGACTCATGCATTTGCCAATTATTAAAGAGTTGGAAAACCAAGGCTACTATGAAGTGTTCCCAACTCAATACAAGGAAAAGAACCCAGATTCCAACAAGCAATTGATTTCGAACACCCTTCTTGTTCCAGGAGCCATTGGCATTCCACCCAAATTCTATTACGACCCTAAGACAAAAGAAACTGTTGGTATATATCATTTAGGGATGAAACTAACAGGTTATCCATTTCTAATCCACGGTGGAATCCTAGCCACAGTGATTGAAGATCAAATGATAGAAAGCGTCAAATTAATCAGGAATCAAGACCCAGAAACCATCAAAAACATCGAAGTATCATACAAGTTCCCAACTCTGGCTAACCAATTTGTCATTGTACGCACCACCAAAGTCGACGAATTCGGCAAGAACATAAAACTTTACGTGGACGTTCTTGACCAATCTGGAGACAGAAAGTTGGTTACCGGCCGTGCCACATTTTCCACCGACTAAGCACCTAATTGTTGAGAAAAGAACTTCATCCGGAACTCAAAACCCACTATGTAAATAGCAAAAAATATATATATATATAAACAATATAGAATCTAAGAATGTTGGAATACTGCAACATGGAATGGACTTGTAATGACTTCTGAGTGAAATGAGAAGTCATTACGAACATAAAACACCGGCCCGTCATCGGCGTTTCTCACACACAGTGAGGGATTTCTTGTTACTGGTTTCTGCGGCACTTTCTTACCGAAGAACCAACATTCGGTTTCCCTTTTAGGTAAAAAAAGAAATAAAAGTTTCAGTCTTCATAGCAAAGCATATTTGTTAGTCATCGAAATGTTGACAAGTAATTGTCAACATCTATTGCTTCACTGCTGTCAAGGGATTTGGTATAAATACAAGGTGAATTGGGTTTGTGAGATTCTGGAAACCACGATTGTAGATGTTGGTTGCGTTGTTCTGCTGCCTGGATAGTTATAATTACTGCATGTTCATTTGTTCAGTGAAATCAAAACCTTGATTAAAACTTTGGAAAAGTTTCGAACTCTGCTAAACATGTTGAAAAATCAAGTTTTTAGAAGTCATCTTTCGAAGAACCAGTTTCTGTTTGGTACTAAAAAATTCTATTCTGCCGCAAAGTTGGCTGGTTTAGATGCTTCCAAAGTGGTTATAAAAAATGTTGCTGAGAAATCTGCTCCAAAACCAAATGATAAATTGGTCTTTGGTAGCACTTTTACTGATCATATGCTGACAATAGAGTGGGATGCAAAAAAAGGTTGGGACAAACCCGTCATTAAACCTCATAGTAATTTATCTTTAGATCCTGCTGCTTGCGTATTTCACTATGGTTTCGAATTGTTTGAAGGTATGAAAGCTTATAGAACCAAGGACAATAAGATCTCCTTGTTTAGACCAGATATGAACATGAAGAGGATGAATAAATCTGCATCAAGGATTTGCTTACCTACTTTTGACGGTGATGAATTGATAAAATTGATTGGTAAACTGATCGAGCAAGATAAACATTTGGTTCCACAAGGTCAAGGTTATTCCTTGTACATTAGACCAACTTTGATCGGTACTACTGATACTTTAGGTGTTGGTGTTCCAGACAAAGCTTTGTTGTTTGTTATTAATTCTCCTGTGGGTCCATATTACAAAACAGGTTTCAAAGCTATAAGATTAGAAGCAACTGATTATGCTACAAGAGCTTGGCCAGGTGGTGTTGGTGACAAAAAGTTGGGTGCTAATTATGCTCCTTGCATCTTACCACAATTACAAGCCGCTTCAAGAGGTTTTCAACAGAATTTATGGTTATTTGGTCCAGAAAAAAATATTACTGAAGTTGGTACAATGAATGTATTCTTTGCATTCAAAAATTCAAAAACAGGTATGAAAGAACTGGTCACTGCTCCATTAGATGGTACTATTTTAGAAGGTGTTACCAGAGATTCTATTTTGAGTTTAGCCAGAGAAAAGTTAAGCCCAGAAGAATGGGAAATTAATGAACGTTATTATTCAATTAATGAAGTAGCCGAAAGAGCTGCTAAAGGTGAATTGGTAGAAGCTTTTGGTGCCGGTACAGCAGCAGTTGTTTCTCCAATTAAAGAGATTGGATGGAAGGACCACCTGATCAATGTTCCTTTACTACCAGGTGAACAATCAGGAGCACTAACCAAACAAGTAGCCTCATGGATTGCTGACATTCAATATGGTAGAGTAAGACACGGTAATTGGTCTCAAGTTGTTGCAGATTTAAACTAAACAACCATCAAGGTGTATAGATGCAAAATGATAAAATGATATCAAAGAGATCCATTTTTTTCAAGCTTCAAAAAGTTAAATAGCATAGATGTATAACAAATTTTTAATCTGCAAATATAAACATTCTTATTAACACATTTTCAGAAATGTTCAAAGCATTTTTCATGATGATGACCCATTTCATTCTGCATTGTTGGTATGCCAGCTTATGTCAAACCTTAAAAATTCGTTGAATCTGCAGAACATGGTCTAAACTGGTGTCCCCACCTCAGCTAGATCAATAAAGTATGAACCTTATAGTAAACAACATAAATAGCATTGATTGGACAATGAATTCTGTCATGTTTGTCCCCACTATCAACTGCTTAAATATCATATATTTACATTTCTTTTCACTTTTATAAAGTTTTTCAAAATTTGTACGGGCCGATGATAGTAAAACATCAAATTACACCCATTTTATCGAAATATAAAATTTAAGAGATGAGCTTTCATTTATAGTCATTTAGTATAAAAGCAATGGTTGATTTGACAACATTCCAACAACTATGGTTCTGTTGATTATATAGATGCGAGAATAAGAGCATTTGAGACAGCTTATTAGAGCCACTATTGTTGTTTTTTCTTTAAGGGTTTGAGTGGACTTTTTTATGGAAGGATATTATTATAAATAAGCCTTAGTGAAAGCTTATTATTAGGTCGAACAATTGCATGTTAATATCTCCATTGATAAGCGCACATACACACATACATAAACAGACACGTATACGTAAATCTGTATTGATTCATCCAAATATTTGCTAATAACCAGAACAATTTTCAATATGCTGATTTTTTACTTGTTCGTGCTTATGAACTCTTCTTTAGTGTTGTGTGGTAACGATATACCATTAAGAACAACTAAGAAGGATGTGTGGGAACACAATGCAGTTGCTTCATGTGCAGCTCATATAAATACGATTAAATGGGGATTTGACCATGAACATACTGCTTATTATGCCATGATTTGCCAATACCCACCATCATTTGGTTCATGGGCCATGTGTATTCAAGATATGATAAATTTAGAGGTATCGGATAGTGTAAAGCAAGTCAAAATATTTGAGAAGAGTCTTTTAAATGTACGAGTGCTATGTTCATATGTCGACGTGGCTCTTGCAAATATCACATTAGAACAGTATTATTTTGGAATAGAAAATGCAACAAATTATTTGATAAATGATCAAGAAAATCGACCTAATGATGAAGTGATACTTTTTCATCCTATAAAAGTTCCAGAAGAGACTTTGAGGAAATTAGGCAATGCATATCATTACTTTTCAAAAAATTTGGATTTGAGTCAATATTTTGGATTAGCCATTTGTTTATATTTTGTACTTATGGTATTATTTGTCAGCATTTTAAAAACACTGAATTTTAATGCGTTTAATCTGTCATTTTACAAATACAAGTTCATAAACAAACTAAGAGGAAAATTTGTTATTCCTTTATTATTTCATAATCATGCTGATTATTTTACATATAATCGATACATAACTGGTCTATTACCAGTTACATACGAATCATTAATCATACTAGGCTATTTTATTTTGCATACAATATTTTTATTTACATGTTATGAATTTGATCCTTACAACATTGTTTTTAAATCCAAGAAATTACAAATTGCACGTTATTTTGCTGATAGAACTGGTATTCTGGCTTTTGCACATTTTCCTATTATTATATTGTTTTGTGTTAGAAACAATCTTTGCATGCATCTAACAGGTTTTACATATTCAAGTTTTATTATGTTTCATAAATGGGTTGGTCGTATTATGGTTATTGATGCAATGCTTCACGGGATTTCGTATTCAGTTTATGCTATGCTAAACCAAACTTTTATATCATCAAACAAGTTAACATTTTGGCGATTTGGTGTAGCAGCTCTTTGTTTTGGATGCATACTTATAATACTATCTTTTGGTTTTTTAAGGAAACATTACTATGAGACGTTTCTATACGCACACATTTTACTCGCTATATTGTTTTTTTACAGTTGTTGGAAGCATGTGGAACACATTGGTTGGAAAGACTGGATTATTACATCGATGGCTTTATGGGTAACTGAAAGATTATTACGAGTATCAAGAATTATTAATTTTGGTTTTCCAACTGCAACACTAAAAACTAGAGGTAATGATATGATTTACGTATCTGTTCCTAAGCCAAACAAAAACTGGAGATGTATGCCAGGCCAGTATGTATTTGCATACTTTCTGGATCCACTAATATTTTGGCAGTCCCATCCATTCACAGTGATGGATCTTGAAACTGAAATTATAATCATTATCAAAGCAAAAACTGGTTTAACAAAGCGGTTGTACAAAATGATTGAAAAGGAAGGTGGAAGTCGTTTGATGAAAGTTGCACTTGAAGGACCTTACGGCTCAAGATCGCCTGTCCAGAGATTTGATGATATTCTCATTTTTGCAGGTGGTAGTGGCATACCTGGTCCTTTGATTCATTGCATCGAACTAGCTAAACACTATACAGAGGAAACTAAAAAGAGAATAAAAATTATAATAGCTGCAAGGGAAATTTCATTTTTATCATCATACAAGAATCAACTATTGTTACTTGAAGATACAGCCATTGATGTTTCAATATACATCACAAAACCAATATCAAGTCCAGTAGAATTAAGTGATTTAACAGATACACATGATGATAATGTTAGCGAGGAATCAATGAGTATTATAGGCAATACTGATGATGATCTTGAACGAAGATTATCAACTTTTGCAAGTTTCCATAAAGGTAGACCAAATACAAGTGAAATCTTAACAGAAGAATTCCTTTTGGATGGATCCTTAGCAGTATTATCATGCGCTCCCCCGGTATTTGTTGATGAGATTCGTGACACAACAGCCAAATTGATGGTTGAATTTCCAAATAAAGTGGTTGATTATTTTGAGGAGTATCAAGTCTGGTAGAATACTTGAATGATCAATAATGTTAACAATATTAAACTAAAAAAATTATTGCATAGGAGAATGATTTCTTCCAAATATCGGTTCTAATTTGTTAAGAATATAATTATATATCATTCAAGAAATCAACTTGCAAACAAATCTGGCCGAATAATCTTACAAACGAAGGAACTGAAGATATTTTTCAGACACAATGATTCAATAAAAAACATTGAAGTAGAATTGTAAATTTAACATGATGTATATTTATTTAAATCAAACTGCATTTAAAAGTGGGATAACAATAAACCTCACGGTTTGACAATTTTTTAACTTGAAAGTGTGTACAGATAAAATAATAGTCAACAGCACCAGGTAACTAATAGAACATTATGTTAAATGAAGAGATTTTATTTCAGTATGATGATTTTTATTTACGATTAATCAAATCGCAATAACGAAAATTACGAAAACATCAAAAATGCCAGGCATAACATTTAATAGAGTAGAGGCATGTATTTGGGTTAGAAGAAGCACTTTATAAACCTATGTAGATCAGTTGAATACCACTTAATAACTGAAGTTTACTCGTTCATGGTCTATGAACTATTTGAAATCGATAACTTAAGCAGCTTATACTCAATTGTAAAAATAGATATTAACTGTATGGTCATTGGCTCCTCTTTTCTGGTAGATCTTAAATGTATTTTTTCAAGCTTAGGCCACGATAATGCTAACGATATAAAGATTAAGATACTACCAAAAACATTCACCAAGAAATAAACATTAGGAAGAAACAAACAAATACTAAGAAAGCTCGTTTACGTAACAATCTCAAAATCAGTGGCATCAATATTTTCTATTCTCAGATCTCGAAATTTCGAAATTTCGAAACTTTTCAATTAAAAATTTCCCAATTTGTCAACATCTCATCGCATTGAACAAGGTACGAAAAATTATTCGTTTACAAGGGAAATTATAGTTTTTACGAACAAATCATGTCGTTACTCGTTTGAGTGCCTGCATCGAATACTGAAGCTTTCATTTGAATCGTTTGAAGGAAATATTATGTTGCCCATCTGAATATGTAGCTATACGCTAATTTAAGTTTTAACACCAATAAATCCGTATGTATGAAAGTTGAGTACCTGAACGAGTATCTGTTTTATACAAACGCTTAATTCCATAATCATTACATTACAGTTAGGTTATCAGTAACAATAACGGTGGATCATGAGAAAATGTAATATGAAAAGAATGCATTGACGTTACACAACTTGAATATTCCAATTTTCAAGGTGGAAAATTATATAAACTAATTTTCGTAAAGTTATTGAACCTATTCGTAAATAGGTCAATTTCGTAGGAACAGTGATACATTGCTTATAGTTCTGTCGTTTCAAGACCATTTCAATTTTACGATTGTTTTTTAATTTACTTTAATCTACGAGATACTGTTGTGAATAATAGTAGAGCCAATATTGAATATTTTACTCTAAAGTTGATTTCGTAAAGCAAGCTGACAAACGTCACATTTGTTTTCAAAAACAAATAACCAGTGAAAGGAACTTATCATTGCGAAAACATAAGAAAAGACTACATATTTAAAGGCTCAGGATTTCTTTTAAATTAATGATGCTTTTTCTTATTTACATGAATTAGCTATTTGTATTTTATATTTTCTACAATAAGGAGTTAGACAATCAAAAACAATAGCGGAAATAACGAAATAATGATTTTTAACTTGGTTATATTATTAGCCGTTCTTTTCCCAGCTCTAATTAGAGCTACCAATTCCACTGTAACAGAATATCATACAACTTTACAGAAGGGTGGTTTTACTTTCAGCACCACTATTCTAACAGAAACCGATACTACCACAGGAACAGATGGCATTGAAACTGAATTGATTACATATTACGTTAAGACTCCTGTCTATGCCACCGCAATTTCTTCTTATACTCAATGGACCGGCACTTTCTCTGAATTGGACACCAGTAGTTTATTTACAGTTGTAGGTGACGACGGAAACACCACTACCACAACCGTTTACTACATCAAAACTCCAGCTCCATCCAACATTAGTTACGTTACCGTTTTGAGGAAAGGTGGTTTTACTTTTAGCACCACTATCTTAACTGAAACTTCCACCTACACAGGCACAGACGGTGCTGAAAGTTATATTGTTACTTACTATGTCAAGACTCCTGTTTATGCCACCGCAGTTTCTTCTTATACTCAATGGACCGGCACTT
>JAKTPK010000227.1:0-15694 GCA_030557565.1 Tetrapisispora arboricola
GCTCCATTATCTTTAGGTGTTGGTATGCAAGGTGACATCTTCGGTATTGTCGTCCCAAGAAACACTACTGTTCCAACTATTAAGAGAAGAACTTTCACTACTGTTGGTGACAACCAAACCACAGTTCAATTCCCAGTTTACCAAGGTGAACGTGTTAACTGTAAAGAAAACACTTTATTAGGTGAATTCGACTTAAAGGGTGTCCCACCAATGCCAGCTGGTGAACCAGTCTTAGAAGCTATTTTTGAAGTTGATGCTAATGGTATTTTAAAGGTTACCGCTGTTGAAAAATCTACCGGTAAATCCTCTAACATTACTATTTCCAACGCTGTTGGTAGATTATCCACCGAAGATATTGAAAAGATGGTTAACCAAGCCGAAGAATTCAAGGCTGCTGATGAAGCTTTTGCCAAGAGACACGAAGCTAGACAAAGATTAGAATCTTACGTTGCTTCTATTGAACAAACTGTCACTGACCCAGCTTTATCTGCTAAGTTAAAGAGAGGTTCTAAGGTCAAGATTGAAAATGCTTTATCTGAAGCTATGGCTGCTTTAGCTATTGAAGACTCCTCCACTGATGACTTAAGAAAGGCTGAAGTTGGTTTAAAGAGAGTCGTTACCAAGGCTATGTCCACCCGTTAAGAAATAAAATGATATAATCTATATAATTTATTTTCTTTCAATATATAATATGTATAAATATAAGCATTCATTGTGATTATTAAATTGTTTCAAGTAATTTTTCTAATTATCTAAAAGTTATAAGTCACTATTAATATTAATTTATGGTTAAAAAAGTAATTATTAATATTCTTTATTAATTGTCTTTGGGTATTATAAGTTTATATAAATGCTTGTTGGTTAAAAATAACGGGATAAACTATCACTATTATTGCATAATACTATTACTGACTAGGTTATCCTTTCTTGATATATGTACTTTGTTTCTCTTGGAACCTCTGACACCATCATATTGAAGTATCCCATTACATCTTCTGCAAAAAAGTCCTTTAACTGGTTTACCTTCTGGAGATAGACCCACACCTTCACCTTTAGCTTTGGCAACTTTAACTTCTCTGGCTTCTGGTACGAAATTACAATTCAGACACCTGTAACCACTAAATTTATAACGTTGCCAGCAACGACCGCATAACTTGGCGTTACCTGACCAATTTTTATAGAAATATTTTATACCTTTATATGGGCATGCGATGCAGTGCTGTAAATATTTTGATGGTTGGATTTTGAAGTGTTCATTTTTACACTGTTGTGTACACATTTTTACAACTGTTTTGTTTTCTAATAATATATTTTTGTCATTTTCTAAAGTTAAACCGTAAACATCACTGATACCTTTCTTGCTGTCTAAAAATGTAAAATATACAGGATCTCTCTGGATATTGTCAGGTGCAGGCCTTTTTTTATGGCCGCTATGACAATATGATAAAATGTTTTGCAATCTTTCATGTCCATACATATTACAATCAAAAGTGAATTGGCATTGAACTTGTCGTCCCCTTATAATTGTGGTTTTCGAGGATCTGGTAGTAACTGTTGCAGTTATTCCAAGTGATCTTCCAATATGGACAATTCCATTCATTATTGAAGGATAAATTGTTTGAATTGACACTTTTAAACTTCCAGTTTTTTCTGTCCATTTGCAAACGTAACCGTCCGCATCTATAAGACCTGCCATAAATGCTTCTCTCACCTCTACGTCTTCATACCACATGAAGGTTGGGATCTGTTTACCACCATCTCCATCTCTTTTGAATTTTAAGCTGGTCACTACGTTCCAGAATGGATTGTTTTTTCTCAAATTTCTGTAAACTTTTTTTGCATCAGTTTCTTCGCCATAATGTAAGGAAACATGTTGACATCTGGAAGGATAAGCTTCGTCTTTGTAGGTGGGATATATACCCCAAGGTTTGCTGTTTTCAGTAAGAGCTTTAATCAATTCTGTATCAAAGCTGTCAACAGTTATTTGTGGTTCATTCGTTGTTCCATCGCCTATCCATAACCCAAGCATCCATGCCATTTGAAGAACAGCTTTGGTGTTTAAATGCTTCGAACCTGTCAAAAATTCTGACAAGACACCATTCCCAGTTTTGATTGGTGAATAACGAAGATATGTTGTAACTCTCAGCAACGGCAGCATCAAATCTAAGTCTCTTACCTGTAAGTTATAATTTAAGTATTCGCCAGTTTTCAGCTCCATAGCGTCTCTAAACTTTTCAGCGTCATTTTTACCTTCAGCAGTCATTTTAAAATATTTTTTGTGTTGTTTTGGTAATCTAATAATTCTGTTATCATCAGTATTAACTTCATCCAATGTTCGGTATCTAACTCTATAGATTTTGTTTGTGAAGTCATTTTCAATCATTGGTTTTGAAGGCGTCCTCAAAACAAGATCATGTGTTAAGGTGCAATTGAAACTTAACCTCTGATAGACTATCTTCCTAAGTGGATCTTGCGTAGCAGCTTCGCCTTCATAAGCCCTGTGTTTACTTTTATGAACAATCTCATATGTATTTTGAGTGTCTTTTGTGACGCCAATAACTTTTACCGCTTGTCCGTCCTCTCCCATAACATAATCGTTTACACAAATTTCGGAAATGTCTTTGGACTTCCCGTCCGACATCATGATTCTGGTACCGTCTTCAAACATAGTGTCTCAAAATATCAGGTTAATAAATATAATACTGTAATACTTCAGTGAAATGAAAACTTTCAATATACAATTGATCTTGTTGGTTGCTCTCTACACTAATTATGTTAAGATTACTGATTATTTATCTAGATTTAATGAAAATTTATGAAATTGAGATGTACTATAAAACTAGCAATATTGAAGTAACTCATTTTTATGTGATATTTATATTCATGTTTTTTTGTGATTTTGATCTATTTGATGTCGTTCATTATATGTGAAAATGAATTTGATCACTTGTTGAAGATATAAATTTGCAATTTTAGGAAAAAAATATTAGATTAATAGTAATGGTCAAACTTAGTTTAAAAAAGAAAATCATGTAACAGTTTGGCGTTTATCAATCTCGTTATTTGTAAAGATATAATGTGATATTGAAACTCTTATTTTTGATCTGAAATTTTTACCCTTTACGTTAAAGATAATTTGAATGTTGAAATTGAAGTTTTACAACTTTCAATAAATCTCACATCCTATAGTACAAAACCTTGATATTAATCTTTGCTACGAGCAATTATCTTATGTAAGAATATAAAAATTAGAAATATTGGATCAACAAATCAATTCAAAAATCAAAGCTTATATTTTTCATCATCATCTTCTAGATAGATCAGAATGATGCATATGGCTACCACTACGGTTTTTCAGACAGTTTCTCTAACGGGTTTGAAATATAGCTTTCATGAACACCAGGTTTCGATCAAAGTGATGATATCTAGCACTATACTTCGATTTCTTAGTTAAGTGTAAGTATCCTGAGTATACGCTAACGACAGGAAACACACACACACACACACACACGATATTGTTACGATCAATTTCTTCCAACCGCGTTAATGAGGCTTCTCAATTATTTAGATACAACCCTAACAATGTTGTTAGTTCATAGATCATTTTGGTTTTGTGGTATCATTGATGCTAATACAGAAAATTTTGTACAACTTGTGAATCGAAATAAAAAAAAACTTTGAAATAGTTATTTACTAAGAAAAAGCCAAATCAAAGGTTAAATCAATCATAGCTTCCGTAATAAAAAATTTTCCATTGTCATATTTGATCTTTACGATATCATTAAAGTAATTGAAATTAAATTTCAGATTATATCATATTTTGATATCTATTAGAAACTCCGTATAATTGAACTGAGTTTTTTCAATTCATCCAATTGAGTTGATGTAAAAAATAACGTGTTAGAAGCATTCGCATATTCGCAACTAAATAAAACTTCCAGTCAGTTCTCTTCATGAATGTTAGTTCTCCATAGAGATACATGTGCAAATTTGTTGATTGAAAAATTTATTGAATAATTACAAACTCATCCGGAAGAAAGCGCGCAGAAATGTTAAGGAATATATTTGTATTTTTTTTTGATGTAAAAATTAACATGGATGAGCTATAAAAAATTATCTAAAACATTAAAATGAATGGCTACGGGTATGATAGCTTTAAACTAGTTGTAAAAAACAAAAAAACAGAACTTTAACAATCATGAACAGTGCTCTTACTATCAAGTGGGTTTCTGTTGAAAATCAAATTATTGTGCTTGGTTAAAAGCAACATCTAGTTTGAGAAAATCGTAAATCAATTGAAATCTATAACAATATCGAGGCAGCTTTAAGATGAATTAATTCCTAATCAATCGATGATATGTTAAGCAGGTTTTTCGTAAAGGAACTGCTTAAACTTATAACACAATTCAAATGTTTTTTACCATAATGATATTTAGCTTACCTTTTTTGATTACGTACCACCCCTTATCATAGAAATATAGGACAATCATGTTGAAAAATGTAAGATAATTATGTGCTTCAATGTAGGAAAACCAAGCAAAACTGGCATCTGTATAATATCTTATTTTTTCAAATACTATACCCAATCAAGGAAAGATGTGTATATGGAGCTCATCGGGTTTTTCAATGAGGAATGTTACCATGAATAAAATAGTACTAGCCTATGTATAATAACTAACTTACTATCATTACTCAATTAAGTAAACAATTAGATTATAGAATCAGAGTTGACTAAATTTAGATGATCTCAAGAACACGGCTCATCGACTTTTAGGGTTGGGAGCTCTTAGTTGACTTCATGTAAATTTTCCTGTCTGGTGGTCACACGAAATGCGCAATCTGTGAAAGAAATTGTATTGGCATTTGCTATAGCAGATAATTTGTAATTTGAGCTGAATAATTATGGCATTATCGTCACGTCTAACATACTATTTAAGTTATTTGTAGTTCATCTAATCTTGTCTCACCCCATCTCATCTCAATGGAGAGTTCTCAGATCTGATTTTGCTTACTGCTCAAAAGATCAGTTTCCGGACAATTTTTGTATTAAGCCCGAGAGGGTATATAGCAGTCAAGTCCGTCGGGCCACACAAAAAGTAATGACAGCATTTAAAGGGCCAATATCAAAAGTGGAGTAACTGACACCTCAAAATTTTATAAATATATATAAGGATGAAGAAGGAAAAGACACTTTTTTTTATTGCTTCAACTACCAATAATTTGCTCTTGTCATAAGGTCACATTCAATAAGGTAAGTTATCTCATAAAAAGAGGTAATAAATCTAGAAAAGAGAAACCATATAAGAAAAATAATGGTAAACACGCTAAGTAATAATTTTGTTTCTGAGAGTTCATGGAAACCCGATCTGTTTAAGGGTAAAGTTGCATTTATAACAGGTGGTGCAGGTACGATTTGTAGAGTCCAAGCTGAAGCTTTAATTTTGTTAGGTTGTAAAGTTGCTATTGTTGGTAGAGAAGTGAATAAAACAATAGAAGTTTGTGATGAACTAAGTAAATTAGATCCTGAGAAAGGATCTAAAGGTAAAAAGGTTTTGCCAATAACCAATATTGATGTTAGAATGTATGAAAAAATGGTAGATGCAGTTGAACAAACAGTAAAAGCTTTTGGTAGAATTGATTTTGTGATTTGTGGAGCGGCAGGAAATTTTATTTGTGATTTAACGAATTTATCTGCAAATGCTTTCAAAACTGTCATTGATATTGATCTAATAGGAAGTTATAACACAGTTAAAGCTGCTTTTAATGAATTGTACAAAACTAAAGGTTCTATTATCTTCGTTTCTGCTACATTCCATTATTATGGTGTTCCTTTCCAATCGCATGTTGGGGCAGCTAAAGCCGGTATTGATGCGTTGTCTCAATCTATTGCTGTTGAATGGGGTCCTATTGGTATTAGATCCAATTGTATTGCTCCAGGTGCAATATCTGGCACTGAAGGTTTCAAAAGATTGACCTTGAAAGAATACCGTGATACTGCGGAAAGCGGTAAGAACCCACTAGCACAAAAAATTCCTTTAGGCAGATTAGGTAGCACGAAAGATATTGCAGAAGCTACAGTATTTCTATTTTCACCTGCTGCATCTTATATAACGGGAACCGTTACAGTTGTCGATGGTGGCATGTGGCAATTAGGTACAATATTTGGTGACAAAATGTATCCAGAAATGCTGAGATCGAAAATGACGTTGCCTGAAAGAGATTTGGACCATAAACTTTAGGGAATCAATAATTTGAAATTTTATTAAATGAAAATAAAACAACTGAAATTATTCCAAAGCAATATGAAAATAATTCTAGTCTTTTCATTTTGCCTTTTTCAATATATAAATCTATATTTATAATATTTAACTATAAAAAATCATTTGAAATAATTTGTTACTGTAAATTTATTTTCACTTTATTCGTTAATATGTATACTGTTATAAATTTATTTAACTTAATAAAAAAAATATGCCATCTTCGTCCTAAATGCAATAATATATGTTTGATATTGTTGATCCCGCCTTTTAAATATCCCTTGATTCGTTAAGAGTTTTTCTTAAATCACTAATATTTTCTAAAAGCAATTGCTTTAAAAAATTCTTCTCATGCAAAATTTCCTCAATCCTATTCTCCAAGTTTTTGATTCTTTTATCTTTCTCATCAATCAATTTTGAATAGTTATCGTTGATTATGGTTAAATCATTATGTTGATATAAGCTAGCAGAAACTGATGAAATTGAAGCTGGAGTAGGAATGGGTTGTATGTCCAACTCAGGTTCAAAAAAAGACTCATCTAACAAAAGAGAATCATAATCATACTGACCAGAACTTTTTGTCCTTCTCTTGCTGTTATTGAATTTGGTATTGGAGTATTTGTTTACTTTATTGTTGGTGTGACTCAGTTGTTTATCGAGTTTAAAATCAAACGCATCTTCATCGAATATATTTAAATTTGCATCGGAAAATGTGAACCTTCTTTTCTTATTTTTATTATCAAAAGTTTGGTTTGTATTCATGTCATTCAATAGGAATAATTGTTCGTAGTTCATAGTTTGTTTACCTAAATCTATAAAGCCATCCATTATAAGAGTTGGTGTATAAGTAAAAAAGTAAGCAACAAATTCTTTATTTCGAAAAAATTCAAATTGGGCGTTACTAATGCTAATAACAATGTTATGTTGTTGATATCGCTTCACAAACGTGGTCAGTTAAAATGCACAAGATTAATTGACCATTTCAAAAGTAGAATAAAGTCTAATAAGTCATATTTTACAAAAAAAGTGAATTGTATTTATATCTTAAGAAAAAAAATATTAATCGGCAAAAAATTATTTCTATAAAAGGTTGAGAAATTATTTTTTCGAATATTAGTTATTATTTGAATTAATCATTATAAAAACTAACCCTTTGAAAAATGAAGCAACAGTAATTATTTAAGGTTTTTTTTTCACTTTCAATTCAATAGTGAAATTATGAATATAAAAAATCAAAAACAACACTACACAAAATCCAAAAACGTTTGAATTATTAAGTTTATAAGTTTATAAGTTTATAAGTTTATATTTCAAGGATAGTCATGCTGTTTCCAATTTTAATAATATGTAAATAAATGAAAAATATTAAGATAGTAAAAAAAATCGGTTTGTTTTGTTTTGTTTTGGTTTGGTTTGGTTTAGTTTCGTATTGTTTTTTAGAGATAGGTTGAATGGACTGTATATATTGTACAATTTTTTGAAAAAAGCACTCAACAATTGATATTGAATTATTTCAAGTGAGGTTGTAACATCATGAAAACAATTGTCAAACAACACCAAACTCCGTACATACAGTTCATACATGTAATATATAGTCGTATCTTCGTTATTTTTCTTACCCAACAATTTCTAAACCAGAAAAAAAAAAGTTCGAAACGAATTTATCATAGCATCATGAACAACTAAGAAGTCAATACACTTCGATTTGACTTTTATCCAGTATCAAAAAAGAATTTAGAAACCATCTCATCTCATCTTATAGTAATTGATTGTGTTACTCGGTATCCTTTGTGAGAACAATTGAAATTTCTTGGAAATTTGAAAATTTTTCACTCAATGTCTGTTTGCGTGAAAAACAAACCAAAAAAAGAAAGAAAGGAAAAACACTGGTTCACATTACATTATACAGCTTGGAGCGTCAAAATGACGATGTTTTCGAGTACAATAAGAGAGCTTTCACAGTGACTTCCGAAGACTGCTGGTAACATTTACTGGTGTAGGTAGTTTGTTGTAATGGTAATCTCAATAGATGTTAACATTAAGGCCAACGCCTACGCCAACGCCAACGCTAACGCTAACGTTAAACTTACTGCAAATATCCTGTTTTGATGTAATTGAATTCGTTTAATGATTTTGGGATTTTGGAATTTTTTCTCCTCGAAACCACTCTACAATTTCGAAGTTTCAGAACATAATTTTGGTATGTTGTTTTTCTGAAGCTCTTTTCTGTTGGCAAAAAATGTGTTGGTCAAAGGTGTCCGCTTGCCTAGACTTTTCTCTTATTGCTTTTGTCAGGCATTACCTTTACATTTTGAGATGTAATTTCAGAATGAATTGGTTATGAATGATCACCGTTTTCTATTTTCTTTTTCATCGAATTGGCTTGGAAAATTCATTGAATAGGAAGAATATTGAAAAAGTGAGGGTGAAAGATGGAAATCGCATTTTCAGTTTTAGTGGTGCAAACAATATCTTTGGAAAATGAGGTGCTGAACTGACACTGCAAAGTGGTCTTAGAAAAAACCATCCGAGCTATTGTTTTTTGTTCTTAGTTGAGGCATATCATGTTTTTATTTCTGATAAATTAACAGGTAATTTGTAAATTGGATTTTCGGCTCTTAGTTTCCTTTCTTTTACCATATTCAGACAGATCGATCAAGAATCGCTAAGAAACGTAAATTCTCAAAACTGTTGGAACCCGTTTAGTTGACAAGAGAAAATTTCTTGCATGTTATTTTTTCTACTTACAGTATTGATTCAACTTTAGTTATTGATTTTTGGACTTTCCTACAACGTATCGCGTAATCACCACTGGGTGTAAGATCAATAACTGACAAGTCAATGATAACTTTAACGTATTGAACAAAAAATCTTACATAATTTATGAATGATGGTTTTGTTTCATTTGAAATATTATCATTTTAGGGTTTTAAAACCCTAAATATCTTGCGAGCCCTATTGAAATGTTTATATTAATGTCATGTGATAATCACGTGCTTAGCACGTGTGCATTTTTTGGTTCAAATCGAAACAGAACTGTTTCCAAAACCGGTAATAAATTCTATTACCAATTAGGCCAAAAATATTGAAAAAAAAACGCTAAAAGCCATGAATTTGGTTTTTCGAAACAATTGCAATATTAAATATTGGAAAAAGTAGTGAAAAATTAACAGCATACAATAGTCAATATGATTATTGTTTTGGTCAATAATATCTTGATAAGAGTCGCATTGACTTGAATACAAACAACGAAGTTTATTATATTTGAAAACTGGAAATCTTGTTTCTTACTTTAAGATAATCTTTTCAATTCTTGATTTTGAAGAGAAGATCATATTTAGAAAACCAAAAAATACAAGCAATGAGTGAATTTAATAGTGCAAGATTGGCTCGCAGAAAAAAGGAAAATAAACGTGGTCTTAATTATTCTATTCTGCTATGTGGTAGAGATGGTTTAGGGAAAACTACATTTGCCAACAATTTGTTGGAGTCGAATATTTTCACACATAAATATAATACATCTGCAGGTTCAGAGTCTACTCCTACTGATGAATCAATTAGTGATAGGATCAATATTATAAAGCCAACTAAAGTTGTCTCCTATAACTCAAAGAATGGTATTCCTACCTTCATGTCCGATTTAGATCCAGAAAGAGCTAATTTTGAACCAGGCATTACGATAACTTCAACAACAGTTGAAATTAATACAAGCAATGGTGATGATCAATATAATGATAATGCTGACGATGATGAATCCATTTTATTGAATTTGGTTAATACTCATGGGATCGGTGAAAATTTAGATGATGCTCTCTGTTTTGATGAATTGACTAACTTCTTGGAGCAGCAATTCGATTTTGTATTGGCTGAGGAAACCAGGATTAGAAGAAATCCAAGATTTGAAGATACAAGAGTGCACGTAATTTTATATTTCATAGAGCCAACTGGACATGGTTTAAAAGAACTTGACATAGAATTTATGAAGAGACTTTCCAATTATTCTAACGTGTTGCCAATTATTTCCAAAGCAGACTCTTTAACAAAAGAAGAGTTGAAAGCATTTAAAAAAAACATCTTACAGGATATAGATTCGTTCAATATTCCCGTTTACCAGTTCAAAGTTGATGAGGAAGATGACGATTTAGAGACAATAGAAGAAAATCAAGTTCTATCTTCATTACAACCCTTTGCCATCATCTGCTCAGATGTAAAAGATGCTGATGGTAATTACATAAGAGAGTATCCGTGGGGTACTGTTGTTATAGATAGTTACAAAAACAAAGATAAGAGTAGTAATTCAGATTTACAAATCTTAAAGAACGTTCTATTTGGTTCCCATCTCCAAGAATTCAAAGACACAACACAAACACTTCTTTATGAAAATTATCGTGCTGAAAAATTGTCTTCTGTTACAAGTCCAGAAGTTAATTCATCGAAATCTTCTGCCTTGAAAAACAACTCTGGTAGGTCTATTGATAGAAATTCTACGATTCCAAGTTTAAGTAATTTCACTACGTTTGTCAACACCGGTAAATTTGCTTCTCAACAAACATTAGCTTTGGGTGAGCAAACCACTCCAGAAATGGACGGTTCAAATAATGCCAAATTTAATGATATCAAAGAAGAATCACCAATCAGACAAATGTCTCAAACGTTAAAAGAAGAAAATGAAGAAATAATCAAGAATATTAAAAAAGAAACGTCCAATATGGATTCTCCAGATCTAAATGAAAAAACAAAACTAAGAAATATTTCTGAAACTGTTCCGTATGTTCTAAGGCATGAGCGCATCATTGCAAGACAACAAAAACTTGAAGAACTTGAAGCCCAATCAGCAAAAGAATTGCAAAAGAGAATACAAGATTTAGAGAAAAAGGCTCAAAATCTAAAAATAAAAGAGAAATTATTAAGACAACAACATTTACAAAAAGCACAAGGAAACAATAGTTCCCAATCATCGCTCGGATCTGCTTTCACTAAAAATAGCCAACTAAAGAAAGAAGAGACTTTAACTGATCTTGCCTCAATTGTATCGGAAAAACCATAATTTATTTGTAACACTTTTGTAAAAGAAATATATTACAGGTTTTTTGTAATAATACGCAATTAATCAATTAATAAGAGTACGTAATTTCTTTTTATTTATTCATCACGAACAATTTAATAAACATAAACAAAATCAATAAGGAATGTTATAAATTAGTAATTGTTATTAGTAAATACCTTTACAAAAGTCATATATGTTAAATACTGAGACAAAAAGTATATAAACCACAACGTGCAAATTTTTATAATATGTAAATACTCTTGTAGTGGTAAAATGAATAAAAAAGTTCATAGAAAAATGAATGCTAATAATATGCGCAAATTTTTATAATGACAAGTATAATTGAATTAATAGATTAGTATAATTATTCTTTTTAATGCAATGTATTGAAAGATTAGGAATTATTCTGAAAAAAATAAATTTTCAATGTTTTGATTGGGTTTATGAAACACTTTGATAAATGAAATCAAAATATTGAAATCTTGGTAAAATCATTTTTTGATTTATGCAAAAACTATTTGATGTAGTTGCCAATATAGCTATAATTATTAGCATTGGATGACCCGTTTAACGCTGGAGAGCTGTTGTTCCTTCTATTATTTGGACCCCTTACACCTAAAGGATTTTTTGAGAAACTTAATCTGATACCACCTTTGTTACTTACAGACGCAGATGGTAACTGGCTACCATATAATTCAGCCAGAGCTCTTGTAGCAAAACTCACATCATCAAATTCAACAAAACAAATTGGACCGTGACCGTTACCATTATTGTTCTTATTTCTGAATGACAATCTTCTAAACCCTTGTTGGGCGGAAAATAGTTGTCTTAATTCCTGTTCAGTAGCATCAGATGGTAAATTACCGACGTATAATGTATTACAAGGCGGATTTTGATCGGCTGGATTAGCTGGTGGTGGAACCTTGGCTAACAAAGATAAATCAGCTTGAGATATAGCACCGGTATTTGCTAAAGTGTTATATGATAGTGAAGGAGTTGAAGAATTTTTTGACAATCCGACTGAATCTTGAGAATTTCTTGAATTTCTGACTGATTGAGTCTTTTGTGCAGATTGAGATTGTGGTTTTGATGGTTGCATTTCAGTGTTAATTCTTTCAGCGACATTAAATGTAGCTGATTTCGAAAGCATATTTTGGTGATGTTGATTATTTGGTAACACAGACTCCATTGAAGCTAATATTTGCTGATTACTGTTATTAACAGATGGTGGCATACCAAATGAAGGCATGTTGCCGTTTGGAGGAAGAAAACCATCATTGGACAAGCCAGGTAATTGAGAAGAGCCTCCTTGAACTTGCTGACCTTGCATATTGTTAATTTGTTGATTGAAACCAAAAGTGTTACTTTGTTTTCTACTACCTTCTGAATTCCAATCAAACATAGGAGCAGGAGCATTAGAACCGCTGTTGACATTATTGAACGTAATGCCATTAGAGCCCCAAATGGCATCGTTAATATCGTCAGTTTCCATCATTAAGATGGACTTTCCAACATTACCTTGCTGCATTGAATTAGTTGCCTGTAAATCAGAAAATGCTGGATTGTGACCAGGCATTGACTGTGAACCTTGAGGGTTTAATAAGTTACCATTGGATAAATTATGATTTTCTTGAGGTGGGTTTATTAAATTCGAATCGTTTGAAAAATTGTCACTGAAAGAGAATCTAGATTTTTTTGGTAACGCTGATGCATCAAAAACACTTGGAAGGTTTGAATGACTTGGAGGTAGAATGTGATGAAAATTATGCAAACTGTTGAAATCAGTACTCAATTTGTAAGATTGATTAGATTTCACCAAATCATTGTAAGGAATTTGTTGATTGGATGATTGATCAATCAATTCAACAAATGGTTTGGTTGGGTAGTCAGGACCAAAAATATCAGTCTTTGAATTTAAAATAGCAGAATAATTTGTTGCTGCTGATAATGAATCGATTTGAACTCGGATATAAGGTTCATCTTTTTCGGAGTTTTCAGATTTGATTAATTCAATATTTGAAACATTGCTTCCTAACGCAAAAATAGCATGAGATTCTCTCAAGGTGATTTCTGAAGGTAAATTTTTCAAAACTAAAATAAATGGACCATTAGAAGAATTGCCAGAACTTGAAATTTTATGATTTTCATTATTTAAAGAAATTGAATTCAACATCGAAGATAATTGTAAAGGAGAATGTTGATCTTTGTAATTAGAATCGTTAGCATTATGAAGGTTCAAACCTTGTTTATGCTTTGGAGACAAATCACCATTCGAAGGAATGGATTGTTTGTTTGATTGGTTTTCTCTATTTTCATTTTGATACATTAATGAAGTATCATTTGAATCAGTTTCTTGTATCAGTGGCATCTTTTCCGGGAAAAATAAAAATAACAATCGAACTTAAAGTAGAATTGAATCAAATTGGTCAAACAATGAAATTTCAAATAAGTCTTTAAAAAAAAAAATTGGTGTTTATAGTAAACGATATATATGCAAAAAAAAAATAATATAACACAAATAACACAAAATATTAATCACAGATTAAGGATATAAAATTTAATAAAATAAAAGTCCGTCTATAGTTTGTTTGTTTTTGGTGTTATTGAATCTAACTAATCTTTTCAAATAATATTATCTCGTTGTTGTTTTAACTATATAAATTTTTTTTCAAAAAAATTATATATTTCTTTTGATTTTTTTTATAATTTCAACTTGCAATAGTAACAATCTTATTAGATTAATGGGATATTCCTTGACTCTAATTGTTATTTTACAGAATTCAATTGTTCTTATACAAAATTCAATAGTTATTATGCAGAATCCAATTGTTAATTCTAAGATATATATCGCCAAAACAATAACAAAAAATTATATGCTCCTTTAAGTTGTTTATTATAAGTAAAGTTAGTGTTTTATGTGTTTTAATTTATGTAATTTTTGACTTTTGGCTTTTGACTTTTTCGTCTTTTTCGTCTTTTTTTTATTTGTTTTTTCTTTATACCAAAAAAAAATCAACGAAATTTTTTTTTTTTAATTTTCGACTTTCTTCCGGACATTTCCTGCCATTGTTTCTATGAATTTCCACAATTCAAAATGCTTTTTTCATACTACGTACGTTTCGGGTAAAAAAGCAACAAAAAAGAACGACAGATCACGTGGCTGAATAACAGTTTTGGTGCTGTCTGCTGGGTTTTTTTCGTCTTTTTGCACGGCGCTTTCTGCGCAAGAACATGATAAAGATGTTCGACAGTTGCTGAGAAAGCGGAAGAGGAACACAAGACAAAAAGACACGTCACATGATTTATTTTGTTTTGTGTGACGTATGGGTAGGAGTCGACAACAGGCACTCTGTAGCGTCATAAAATAGAGATACACACTGAGGATGTTGTGTGCCATGTACTAGTGGCATAGAGTCAAGTAATCTGGATTCTGCGTTGTGAGATTTGTAATAGTCTTGCCATGGCATTGTTTTCCAATTAGCTTTACTTTGACTCAGAAGACACACTTGTTATTTTCGTTAGTTTTTTAATGTTTTTCTCAGGTTTTCGAAGTTAATGAATCAATGAGCTAAACAAACCCTCTTTGAGATATAATTATAAATTAATGTAAAAACAATGTGTAACAAGAATTGCATACACACACCATATACCTACAAATACCTACATATATATATATATATATACGTGTATACACAATAACGTAATATGAACAAAAAACGTTTCAATAAAATTAAACTGGTTTGACTTCTCACTATTCATTCAAGGTAGGTCTCATAAATGATTTCTTAAATTTGGTAAATTTGGTATCACTTCCGTCCTTAGATTCAGTGGCGGAGCTGGTCTTCCTCATCTGACTTCTTGGAATGCTTTCATTAGTGTATATACCATCCTTCATTTGCTTCGATGAATACTCAATGTTGCCATGTGCCTCTACTTCAGATGCCGATGACGAATCCGAAGACAATGCTCCTTCGGCTGCAGACGAGCCAACAGATAGTTTCTTACCTAAGTTCATTCCAAAAGAGCTGTTTCTTTGAGAAACAGGTCTGCTATTTGGCACACCTTTGTATCCGTACGTACTGATCGTAGGATCAACCATGCTGGGACTGTTCCCAATGTGGGTAGCATATGAACCGATATCTTCGGATCCAATACTCTTTTGACGTTGTTTGGATCTTTGTGCTTGCATGATTTCGTCTTCAAAATGCTTGGTGGTGCTTTTGCTCTTGAGTTGCCTTGATGTAGAACTTCTTCTCGACCTACCTGATTTTGATCCACTTCTTGATCTTTCTAAATTAACATCTTCCATACCTTCAGTTATACTTTGCATATTAGAATTCATGTTTCTAGCAGCACTATTTCCTAGATCGTAGTTCATGTCTCTACCTCC